>JAVYIG010007531.1:0-100803 GCA_035222895.1 Strongylocentrotus droebachiensis
ACCAAATAGAGATATTCTCCCAACTATAGCCACTGGCTCAACAACAAGAGGCCATGTTTTCAAGATTGTCAAACAACATTTCAATACAAGACTTTGGCAGTATAGTTTCTCAATAAGGAGGGTAAACGATTGGAATGCCCTGCCACCATTAACCAATAATTATAGGTATTGGAGAAGAAAAAAATCCAATTAAGTTTGAACCATATTTGAGACGGGATGCAACAGTAAAGAGGGACAAATATAAAGCTATAAACTTCCAGTCTTTAAAGTACAAGTCCACTCCAAAAATAACTTACTTTCAATACACTGTAAAAAATAATAGTCGAAATAACTCAATAAAATTGAGGAAAAGAATTGCCTTATTTTTATTAAGTAAATATTACCTACGGCATCTTAAGTAGAATTTACTTATTTTGCTGAATACATTTTTTTCTCAGTTAAATCGAGTTACATTAACGTAAATAATTTAAGTATTGTAATCATTTTAGATAATTAAAAAAAAGTTATGATAGGATTACATATTGCACGATTTGGTACCCATCTAATCTAACAAGTAACATCCACTAATCATTCACTACTTCTATTTAAGATTAATCACTAATCACTAACACTACTTCTATTTAAGATTTAACCGTATATATATATCTACCACCATCACAAACTATTACATACGCTTCAATTCGACACATATTGAAAGGCTCCAAATTTTATATATACTTGATCGTAGCATCTTAAAAGGAAAATTGGTTGACAATTTCCTGAAATATCAAGTTTTGATTTGTTTTGAACTTGGTAACAATTAAAAATTGTTTTGTCTTTGCTTAGCCATGTTAAATGAATTAGTTAATGTTTTAAAGTCCTTAAATTTTCATTCAACCACAAAAAAGAATTGTTTTATTTAAAAAAAGAGTTTAATTTGGTCTTAATGAATATTCATAAATTATGTAAATATTTCTATTACGCACTGCATCGGTCTTTACTTTAAAAAGATAAGAATAATCAACATAAATTGTTTGAGTAATACGTATAATTTCTGATTTTGAGTTAAAATTACTAAATTAATACAAGCTGAAATTACTTAAAGTTCTTATGTATTTTATTTTACTTAAATATTCCACGTATGTTCTACTAAATTGAAAGTTTGAGTTAGCAAGACTTAAATTTAGTGCGTAAGTGGCAAAACTAATGTTTTCAAGTAAATTCTACATGGAAAAAATACGTAAAAATTACCAATGAACAAATTCTTTTTTTACAGTGTAGAAGCAGAAAAATCAGACAAACCAAGTTTGAGCAAAATCGGATACCTATAGTAAGAAAGTTATGATTTTTTGAAAAAGTATGTACAACTATGGAACAATATACATCTACACAAAAAACCTATTACTATCATTCTGAATGCTGGTGTGAAGAACTAAGATTCTTAGGGGAAAAAATAGGAAATTTATATTATCAATATAAAGAAAATAATTAGTGGATAGTGAGCAGGGGCGTAGACAACGGGGGGGATGAGGGGGATGCATCCCCCCACCTCACAAGGTGGGGGGGGGGGGATGGCATGTACAATCATCCCCCCCAGGTTTTGGGAATGATATTTGCTTACTTAATAAGTCATAATGATGATAATAATAGTAATAATAATAATGATAACAATTATAATATTAATAATAATAATAATTATGATGATAATAATACAGCCAACCAAATTGCCTGTACATTCTAGCTACTGAATTTCTTGAAAACGCTGAAATGTTGACCATCATGTGCAGGTGCACCGTGGCCTTCGGAGCGGACGCGACGTTGCGCTGCAGGCCAATCCATTGTTGTCTTCTCCTGTGTAGATGTGTATAAGAAATGTATTAATGTTTTAATGCTACGTTTATCTACCTTGTTTCTTATTTTGCCTTTTAAAGAACTCTCCTCTCTCTCTCTATCTCTCTCCCTCTCTCTCTCTCTCTCTCCCTCTCCATGTCTCTCTTTTTCTCTCCTCCCTCTCTCTCTTCTATCCCCTTCTCTCTCCCCTCTCTTCTCTCTCTTCTCTCTCCTCTCTCTCTTTCTATACCTCACTCTCTCCCTGTCTCTCTTCTCTCTCCTTCTACCTTCCTCTCTCTTCCTCACTTCCTCTATCTTCCTTCTCTCCCCCTCACTTCCCCTCCGTATCTCCCCTCCGTATCTCCCCTCCCCTCTCTTTCCCGCTACCCTCTCTCTTTTTCTCAGTTCTACCCTCCCCTTTCTTGTCCCTCTCTTTCTCTCTCACCACTTCTTCTTCTCTCTCTCTCTCTCTCTCTCTCTTTAGTCATTTCTCTTCTTTTCGATTTCCTTGTCATTTCTCGCCTTGGTCTAGCCACATCTAGCCAACCGTTTTATATTGTATTGTAACCATATTTTCATGTGTGTGAAACAATATGTTCTTCTTAAGTGTTGGTTCAATTTTGTTTACACTATTCAATTTCATTGTAAATCAACCATTATGAGTTCCTGAACTTTACGTGTTGATGTTTTAAACCGAATAAATAAATAAATAATAAATAAAATAAATAAATAATAATCCTCATCATTATTGTAATTGTGTTTATTGTTATTAGCCGCATTCACACGGTGAAAGCCAATTCAGACGGTAAAAAAAAGATAATCTTACAAGTATTCATGTGGTTATCTTGTGGTTTGGAAACCACAAGATAACCACAAGATTAAACAGGCACGGATCTACGGGGGGGTTAGGGAGTTTAAACCCCCCCCCCCTTGGGCGGCCCCCCCCAAAAAAAAAAAAGGGAAAAAAAGGGAAAAAAAAGAAAAAAAGAAAGAAAAAAGAACGCACGCTGGAGAGAAAACCCTTTCAAGTGCAAATATTGGGAGAAGAAATTCAACTCATCTGGTAACTTAACCAAACACATGATAACTCTGGATATAACTGTGTATTTAACTGTTACTTGATTTAAAAAGACGTTATCATGCACTGCTTTTTATGGTCTCCATTGTGTTAATAGATGCCAGGAAAACATCACTTACGGGGTTCAAATAAACACCCCCCAAAAAAATCGGCTCGCCGCTTCGGGCTCGTGGACGATGCTCTGCTTCGTCATTATTTTGGTCAACCCCCCCCCCCTTAGCAAAAAGCTAGATCCGCCCCTGAGTCATCCCCCCCAGGTGTACGAACCTGTCTACGCCACTGATAGTGAGGACGTCACAGACTGAGTGAGTTACCAATTTGTCTTGTGCTTTTCATTGTTCCATAGTTTTACATATACTCATAACTTTCTCAGCATTAGTTATCCGATTTTGCTCAAACTTTTTTTGATTGGTTTGTCTGACTTTTCTGTTTCTATTGAAAGTATCTTTTTTTTGGAGTGGACTTGTACTTTAAACCCAAGTATACCCAAGTATAATATAACATATTTTCATCAATGAACAACAGCATACTTATAAAGTTGAAAATCAACTACACACAAGACCTTCCCAATATATTTTGCGGTTTAATAGTCCATTTTTTAATTAAATTATTATTATTTAACTAAATTAGGAGTAAGTGTGTTGAAATTCTATGTACAAATGTTTGTGAAAGAAAAAATAAAATGAACCATGAACTACTGGCGACTCAACCTTGATAGAGTCGAGCTTTTCAGAACATGTGGTCGACGTCTGCATATGTGTTTGGTCAATGATTCATGGATTGGCGGCCGAGATGGTTTGCGTTTTCTAGACGTCGGAACACTAATGTTTGGAAAGACAAAAAATCAGGTATGTGGCTGTGAATATTAATTTCTTGTTGGTATGTTGGGATATTTTTAAGTGTTTAAGGATGATGTATTTATTTAAATAGACTAGTTGTGATGTTTTTCTTCACGTAACAACATGATAATACAGACCGTTTCTTGATTTGTGCACAATTAATGCCTGCTCAGTCCCATACAATTCTTATTTTGTGGGTTGGTTATTCACTCGTTACACTGTTGTTAACAACTGAACCATGTTACTTTTACCCTTTTTTATTCATAATAATAAGTAAGATACTCTGGCGTTGAGATACCCTACTAAAACTATACCAACAATCACAGTCATAGCTGCATGTGTATTAGTATTAGATCTACTCAGAGTTTAGACTAGGCAAATTCATGCAAAAAAATATATTAAAAAAATTGACTTGAAAACACATCAGACAATTAGTCTGAACCGAGTCAGGAGCAAATTTGAAGAAATTATTTTTTTAAATGTTGTAAAACCAAAGATATAAGAAGAAAACCGACCAAGTATCTGTACTAAAAATCGTACAAAAGTTACATGTAAAATTGGTCGTATACATTCGACAGCTGAAAATGACGCGCACGGTTGCATTACGTGCGTTCTCGAATCCAAAATCATACCTCACACACACACTCTCGCCATACCGCGAATGGTCCGTCGTGGGGAGCTAGCCGGCTGAGAGTTGGCAGCGATACCAACGCAGCTTCGGAGCTCCGCAGAGCGCCATTTTAGCGGGACTCGGAAAGGTTCGCGGTGGGAAGGCAGCGGCCTAGCTTTTTGCCCAAACAACGCTAGATCGGCTGCTGGCAAAATGAAAATAACTACGATCGAGAACATCGTCAGTTTCTTAACTTTTCAGTGAGATAATTCTGAATTCTAATTGAGACTATATAATAAATTAAATCGACAAAGAAACCTCGGTAGAACTCTTATAACTATATAAAAGCTTGTTTATTTCTTCATTTGACATTTTGTTTTCGACCATTTTTTCGTGCGCGAGTCAATGCAAACTACCGTATTTTCTGGCGTAAAGGCCGCAGTATTTTCGGGTGAGAAAAAATCAAAAAGTCGGGGTGCGGCGTATACGCAACAACAACAAAATTCAGCGGTCAAAACATCACGTCCATTTGCAGGTATGGGACTATAGGAACGGTAGCATGACTAGACAACGGTACAGGACAATTCTAGAATAACTCCACACAACTTACCGACAATTTTATGTTGCATAGTTGACATGAGGACGAAAAAACTTATTTTTCTAATAAAATCTGCCGATAGATCTAGATCTAAGTCCGTACCATTGCATCGCCAAAAAGTAAACAAAGGGACAGGCCGTCTTAGGGAGCCGTTGCTTGTCTAATTATCAAGATATTTATGATTGGAAATCAAAATCAAATTTTGTGTTTTCCTAACGGTTTTTAAAACACTACAGTCTATTGCGGAAAATAAGTATGGTAAAACCGGTCACAGATATTTACTTTTTTGAGGCACTTCATGATCATCTTGTGGTGCAATTTTTGTAGGGCTTTAAAAAAAAATACCGGTACTGATAACATATAGGGCTATGCATCTCAGATTTAACATTGTTAAGCGATACCTTTAATGTAGAGTCTGACATCAAATCTACGTTTGCAGACTATCCCGTAGGATCTTGTGAACTGCTTTAGTAGGACTTTAACTGTGAAAGATCCTAATTTTTTCTTCTCCTTCTTTTGCAGAAGCATGGCTGATTCCATTCACCGTCTTGAAGGGCTTTCTAATCAGGTTGGCGGGTTGATTGTCAAGAAGAAGAAATCAGACTCTGATCAGGACTTCAAAGCCCCACCTACCAGATCCTCAGCCTTGGGCCTAGATGTTCTTGCTGCAGAGAAGCGCAAACTGAAGGAGGTGTCAGAAAAAGAGGTAGAGGAGGAGAAGAGTAAGAAGTCAAAGGTCACATCTTACAAGGATGAGTGGGAGAGGAAGGATTCAGATTCCGATGATAGTGATAGCAGTGATTCAGATGAGGAAGATAGAAGATCACAGAAGCAGAAGCCTTCTCAGGAAAGGTAGGGTTTTAATGACTTACTCATGGAAGAGGACCTAGAGAAATTTTAAGGTATCGATGATAAATGTTATCTCATCAGCACCAGCAGATTACATGCACTGCAGCCATTAATTCACTGGAAGAAATAGTAAATTGCATATTGTTTTGCATTGTGTTAGGCAATTTTCCTCAGTTACCCACTTTCACTGCAGAATCAAACTCAGGAATCTGTGTCAGATGTGAGATGATTCTCCTACCAATCGTATGATAGGATACTGGCAATTCCTTTAACAGTGCAACTAGTAAAAGAAGGTGCATTTTAGGTGCATAAGGGTTAAATGACACATTTTCTCATCCAAACTATACAGGAAAAATAATATCTTAGAATGCCAACTTGTAACCAATTACAAATGTACACATCTTCATTAATAATACCGTTTGAAATAGTTTGAAATCATTAGCTTGTTATGCTTAAATGCACAATATTGATTTATTAAACAGGGTTTATTTTATATTAACTGAACACCCATTTGAGAAATAGTAGATTACAACATGGCACAAGTAATCTGATCATAATTTTTTGCTTTCAGGC
Source organism: Strongylocentrotus droebachiensis (assembly GCA_035222895.1). NCBI lineage: Eukaryota > Metazoa > Echinodermata > Echinoidea > Camarodonta > Strongylocentrotidae > Strongylocentrotus > Strongylocentrotus droebachiensis. The sequence goes on from JAVYIG010007531.1 coordinate 6,357, forward strand.
ACTACCGAGCTGCTCATACAGAGACGCCAACTCACACTGGAGGTGTGAGCTCAGAGGCTAAGGAGAGACAGCTACGAAGGGAGAAGGACGGTAGGAGAGGAGGTGTCTACGCTTCATCGAATGATGATGCTAGGAAAGGCAGGGGAAGAGGTTAGTCAGATCATATCTAAGGAATTTTGTGAAAGTGGGAGAATGTCTACCTTATTTTCCAAGCATGTGTCACAGAATGTCAGTGTCACATTAGAATGAATGTCCCATTATTTATTTATTTATTGTGGTATAAAAAACATTGTACATGGCAGCCTTTCGGCTGAATTGAGTGCAATTTACATAAGTATTATGTGGATATTTGACATTAAGAAAAGAAAAGCAGATGTTGATGAACTTCAAAGAAAGTGGCAATAAAGATGTCCTCAGGTTATTGCAGGTTCAAACTTCAGGGGATGGTACACATGAGATTGTGTATTTTCATGAAAAAAATTCCCCCCCCCCCCAAAAAAAAAAGATTTACTGTGTGGAAATTGTGTATAATATTCCAGATAAATCAGATGGTTCCAAAACTCTGTGATCTTTATGCTCTACAAGAAATTTCAGGCCTAGAAAATGAAGAAAAAAATTGTTTCTCACGTGAACCATCCCGTCAATGGTACAAACCTAAATTGAAAGAAATTGAAAATTAAATTCAAATTAGTATTAAATTGAAAATCACTTTCAATTCAACTCTTTTTATTGTAGAATGGTATGAAAGAGAGAAGTACAGGGATAGAGACAGAGGAGGCAGACATAGAGACAGAGATAGGGACAGACGAGACAGACACCGTGATCGACGTGATGACCGCAGAGGGCATGATTCTGAGCGAGGGAGTCGCAGCCAGAGTCGCAGCGATAGAAGTGATAGAAGTGTGAGGAGCAACTGGGAGCGTACACCACGGGGCGATGACGAACCCTTTACTCCAAGAATTTCAAGAGGTTAGTTTCAAGTTTTATATTTGTAGAGAGAATGGAGGTGATTACTGCTATACCATATTTACCAAATTGTGGAGGTAACTTATTTTGTCTGTAAATAAAATATATGCAAGAATACTATGAGGTTTGAAAGGTATACTTTATTAAACTGTATTACTTTACTAACCATGCATATCAGTACTCTCTGTCAGTCGTTCATAGGAATTTTATATACATGTATTTAATATATTTCGTGTTATAAACAAGTAAATGAAATAAGAATATTGGAAGATTCATTCTCTTAATTGTACACTTTTCATTATGCCGATTAAATGTACCTATCAAATATTACATCATTTTATTAATTCTTTCACTCCAAATTTTAATTTTCATTAAGTCTTTGTACATAGCTGTTCTTCTATTTTCTAATGAATTTGTATAGTATGATTTGAGGATCGTAGAAGGAAGAAAAACATTGCTATATATACATTGTACAGTTATACAAATTTGATGCCATGATTTTTGTTCAGGTATCGACACACCATCCCGTGCAAGCTGGGAGGAGGAGGACGATGTTCCAAAGAAAGCACCCTCTCAATGGGACCAGCCGACGCCCAATACATTAAGGAGACAGAATGATTTCAGCGAGAGAAGAGACAGAAGTGATCGTAGTGATAGGAGTGAGCGTAGTGATAGGAGTGAACGTAGTGATAGGAGTGAGCGTAGTGATAAGAAGGACAATTTTACCAGGAAGGATGGAGACAGGTATGGACAGAATGATGAGAAAATAACTGCATTTTCTTCCGTTTAGTTTGTTTGGTATTTACTATATAAAAGATACTTTGCATTCATGCTATCTATTTTGAAGTTACTTGTTCACCTTATGTTTTCTGTTTATTTTGCTTTTTTTTCTGTTTTACTGTGCAATATTTGGCACAATGGCTATAACACATTTTAAACTACTAAACAAATTTTGAGACAGTGTAATTGAAAGCATGATATTTTCTTTCAAGTTAATTTGCTTACAAAAAAACATGAAATGATGATGACTGTACATGGGAATTTGTACAATGCTTGTTGCCAGTTTTAGAGTTAGAAATCTATCTTAGCCTTTATAGGTTGTTAAATATTGCAAAGGATTCTATTTTTTATTAAATTTTCTTTTGCATTTTAATACAGAAAACTATGTCAAATGTCTTAATCAGAAACTGTGCACTGTATGTATATGAGGATATATATCGTCGGTGGGGTGACAAAACCTTGTATCTCAATTTTTTGAGATTTTGATTTTTTTGCATAATTTTGTACCTAATGGCCTACGACACCACCTGATAAATCCATGGAACGCCTCCTGTCTCAGTTTTTTCACTAATTCCACACAAAGGACGGTGTCACAGCACTAAATCTGTTGAGACAGGAAGTGTTTTTTCGCTCTCCTGAAAATTCATGATTTTTGAGATTCAAGGTTTTGTCACCCCATCGACGATATGTGACTAAATTCCATGATATGAGGTTTGTTATTCCTCACTTGGATTTTAAGCTTATGCTTAAGCTTATGTTATCTAACCTTTACCTAATTGATGTCATCCTATGCTGTAGGTCACGTAATAGAAGAAAGGAAGATGACACGCCTGTTATGACCCCAGCTCACAAGTATAACTCATGGGCTAACAATCGCAAGAAGAGTGGTGCCACGCCACAGGTCAAAGGTCAGTTTGATATAATTATCACTTGTTATTGCAAGAGGTTGTTATGTTTGTGTGTAGCTTTGAGTACTTGGCAGAAGATATCACTTGATTTAAATCCCTGTCAAAAATGAACATTAAGCTTTTAATGCGTAAAAACTAGTCTTCTTGGCACTACCATCTCAGTGAAGAAAAAACGATTTAAGTCTGAAGTTTGCTAGACTATTTCCTCTCACTTTATCAGGAATCACTGATCTCTATACTGAATGTAGTATTGTTCAGAAAGTAAGAAATTCAGTCAACAAGAAAGCAAGGCTTTGGTATTTGCTCATGAATAGGGTAGTGTCACTAATAATAATAATACTTAAACATTTTAATATAGTGCATAACAAGGTAGGCAAATTACATGTCTCTATGCACTTTAAGAAAAAGAAAAAACAATGCACTGGGTTCATGATTCTGATTATTTATGAAGTGGTGAAGAGATATTTTTTCAGAGAATTGATAACGGCTTTATATGAGAAAGGCCTTTCCCCTAAGAATGATGACCTATTGGGAGAATGGAATATTCAATGCCGTTATTTGTTGTGTTTGATCAGGAGGAGACACAGTGACAAGGGTCAGATCGGAAGAAGATCAGGAATTATGGGAAGAAGAGCAGAAGGTGAGTCACACAATTGTTTGATGTTTTTTTTCTTTTCATTTTCAGAAATGAGAGATAAATCCTTTTCAAATGACTAAAACTTGAAGTAGCATATTCTGACAAGCGCTTCATAATTAAATGACATGAAATGAAGAACATATCAACTCTATCCATGCTTAAGGTTTATAAACATAAGCAGGAACAAGAAGGGAAAAAAAATTTGTTGCTATGTTTTTTAATACATGTACATGCTGTTAATCCATTTCATTTGTGCCTTTGTGTTCTCTCTCTCTTCCTCAGAGGCTAGACCGTCAGTGGTACGGATCTGATGAGGGTTACGATGAATCAAACAATCCATTTGCTGCCGTCCCAGCCGAGTACGCAGCAAAGAAGGAGCGTGATCTTGCTACCCAGAAGGCAAAGAGAATGTCAGCTCAACAGAGACAGATCAACAAGGTAGATATTCTGAGTAGTATTCTCGAAAGGGGACTAACTTTAGTCCATGGTTTAATCCACTGACTAAGTATGGAATGCCAGGTGTCCATATGAATAAATTTCGAATAATTTGATATGTCCCTAAATCACCATGATAACGTAATTATATCATAGTTATATTGTTGTTTATTAATTATGTTTTTACATTTTTTTCCTTCTCCCTTTGAACACAGGACAATGACAAGTGGGAGACCAATCGGTTGCTGACCAGTGGAGTTGTCCAGCAGATAGAGTATGAGGAGGTCGTTGATGAGGAAACGGTCAACAGGGTTCATCTCTTAGTGCACAACATTGTACCTCCCTTCCTGGATGGAAGGATAGTCTTCACCAAGCAGCCTGAACCTGTTATACCTGTCAAGGTAAGTCTGAAAACACCTAGGGGGGGTTTTCACAAAACTTGTCATCAGTGACAATGACAGTTTTCGTTTATATAAGCTACTAAAATCCTTGCTTCTGATTGGTTATCAGCAGATTTGTCACCGGTTTTTGTCATTTGTCGTTGAGAAAAGGCTTTGTGAAACAGGTCGCTCTAAAGGGGAATCTGTCTAGTATGCTGAAATGTGTGTGCAAGATCCCACTGCAGTGTATGATTTGTTTAAAGATCAGTTGAATAGTTTGAAAGAGAACACATGAACACTGTGAGCACTTGTACACATTAATTGATTGTTTTGTAAAACAGTACATTAGTCGGGCTCGGAAATTCGGTGCTCCAGGTGTTATGTCGTCAAAGTAAGAGATAGGGTTGCAATTCGGTGTTACGCTCAATTTATGGTTAGAGTTTTGGTATGGTATAGTGTTTTTTCCTGGGTTGGTATTAAGAATCCAGTTAGTGTGCACAAATTGAAACCGAGTTTATGATGCTAAATATATTATTCATTGCGGATATAGTATCAAAAATAATATCGCTAGTGACATTTGTTTATCTCGCAATGTATGGTCAACAAGGGATCTAAAAGATCACAATGTTTCGTGCGCCGCTGCAACACTTCGTCAGGTGATAAAATATATTGTAAGCAGGCGTGTTTTATACTCTACGGGTGGACTGGCGGTCAAATAATTTGATCAATAATTAGAACAATAACGGACAAGGCCTATTGGCCGAAGCACACAGATGCTCAACCAATTAACGGGCCCATTGGCTCGGCTCGCCTGCTGGGCGAGAACAATATCAAGAACAATACGCTATTGTTGTCATTAGCGATATTATTTTTGATAAAGTTTATGTTGTACAAACACAGAAATGCAGGGTAGGTTTGGTTTGCAGAGTTCTGTCTTTGTTCAATCAGAGTAGAATTAAAAGAAGCAAGCCTTTATTTCTTTGTTGGTCCCTTGTACTTGTAGGATAACACATCAGACATGGCTCTGATAGCTCGGAAAGGCAGCAATGTTGTGAAGAAACACAGGGAACAGAGGGAGAGAAAGAAAGCTCAACACAAACACTGGGAGTTGGCTGGTACTAAGCTAGGAGATATCATGGGAGTCAAGAAGGAAGATGAAAAGGTATGTATCTCCCACTCACTCTCTTCCAGTATCTCATTCTACCCCCTCTCTTATTCTCTCTCTCTCTCTCTCTCTCTTTCTCTCTCTCTTTCTCTTTCTCTCACTCTCTGCCTCTCTCTCTCTCTCTCTCTCTCTCTTTCTATTTCTCTCAATGATTTACACTCCTAAGTAAAAGCTCTTTTCTCTATCAATTTCATTCTCTCTACTCTTTGTTTATCTCATTCCATTTATTTCATATTTCTATAGATATACCTTTAGCTTTGTGTGAAGTCTATCTGGTTGGCAATTCTCTCTCCTTTAAAAAAATGATTGTTTATTTACCTTTCTGTTCCTATGCTATCATTCAATTTCCCATAGAAGATTTGATTTTGATTTGTTGACTGTGACATTGACTTGGAAGGGTGTTTGTAGAAGTTAATTTGATATGCTTTTTCACAATGTAGGGAACAGAAGATGAGAACATTAACTACAAGTCCCAGCAGCAGTTTGCTGATCACATGAAAGAGAAAACGGAAGCAGCAAGTGCCTTTGCCAAGACGAAGTCTCTACGGCAGCAGCGTGAATACCTGCCTGTGTTTGCCGCTCGTCAGGTGTTGCTGAACGTGATCAGAGATAACAGCGTGGTGATTATCGTCGGAGAGACAGGGTCTGGTAAAACCACTCAACTCACTCAGGTCAGTAGTATTTCAGTCTGTGATGGAGTGTGACTCGGTGTAAATTCATGATTACAAGGATATGCATGAAAGCGGAATGTACATTGTTCCTGTAGATAAGTTACCAAAGAAGGGGGTGAGAAATAAGGAACCACAAACTAAATTAATGTGTCTGTCACCAATGGCATGTTTAAAAATGATGGCACCTCTATTTGTTGGATATGTAATACAGGGTTATTTGCTTCTTACCTGTTTTGCTTGGTGCTGTCAATTGATGAGAATGTAACAAGAATAAGTAAATATCAGTCATAAAGTAATTCACGCTGGATTATGCTCATACACAATGTTTTAAAGGGTGTTATAACTGCATTTTACTGATTAAGAAATCTGATCTTCAGAGTATGTGAGCCTAATAGTACACAACACCTGTTTAATACTCAGCTTTAGTTTTCATAGTTTCATCTTTTGCGTTTGTTTCTATCAGTATCTCCACGAGGATGGTTACAGCAAGTTTGGTATGATTGGTTGCACTCAGCCTAGACGTGTAGCAGCTATGTCAGTCGCTAAGAGAGTCAGTGAAGAGATGGATGTTCCTCTAGGGGATGAAGTAGGCTATGCCATCAGGTTTGAGGATGTCACCAGTGATGTAAGTTCTCAATACTAGTGAAATCCATATTTTATTTTATTACAATTTATTATCTTTCACAGAAAAATGCTTCTGCATGTAAAAATGGATATGCCTCTTGCTCCAAACTGGCCAAATTTAAATCATTGACCTGTATTAAATAATTATTAGTGCCATTTATTGTGTTTATGTATAAAGATATCAATCGGCAATGATTTAATGTAACTAAGAGATGGCTGCAAGATTAACATGTAGGCTTGAAACTTCTGAGCAATAATTTTGAATATATGTTACATTTTTTTTCGAGTAAGAAAAGTTACAATTTACCTTACATAGATTGTGTAATGTATGAGATTGTTAAGATTACGAGGTTTATTTTCTATGAGAAATTCATACCATTTCATCAGAGCAGATACGTTTTTATAATAAGTAGGATGAAAACATGCTGTAGATGAGCGCTGTTGATGTTTTAACTATCAAAAAAAAATTGTTTCATTTGTCCCTGTGAATACCTCAGAAAACGTTGATCAAATACATGACTGATGGTATTCTACTGCGAGAGTCGCTACGCGAGTCTGATCTTGATCATTACAGTGCAGTCATAATGGATGAAGCTCATGAAAGATCACTCAATACTGATGTTCTCTTCGGTCTACTTAGAGAGGTAAGACTTTCATATTTTCACTTGTTGTCAGTTCAGAGCTACATTAAAATTTTACAATTTTCCAAATTCAAGTTTCCAAATAAAGAAAGGTGAAGGATCATTAATGGATTTTAAGTGCTTGTGAAGAAAAATGTATATTTGAGCACTATAAGTACTTAAAGCCCCACTGTACTACTTGTAGCTACTTGCTCCCTCTGTATAGAAACATTGCTAATCGGTGACCGTTGGTCCCCCCTGATCCTCTATTGCTTATGTTAATTGAGAGCTGAGTTGATGAGATAGCCACCCGTCAGTGACCTTGATGGGTGGTCTAATCCCTCCTTGCCAAACTAGTACAGACGGTCTTTAAAAAGACTTTGAAATGTGTTTTTATTTTGTAACTTTGTTTGTCTGATTGATTAATCAATTTGATTTACTCTGCCACCTTCACGTTGTGTTTTTACGAGGCTGGTGGATGAAAGGTTTCTAGTACCCTACCTGTAGAAAAGACATGGAAGATGATGACAACAGCTTGCATCACCTTTCCTCAGTTTCTATTTATAACCCAACAACTTGTGTATTAAATTATTGCTACAATGATGACACAGGTTAAAGTATGAATCATTTTGCTTCTGTGTGTATTAGGTTGTTGCTCGACGAACCGATCTGAAGCTCATTGTCACTTCAGCAACCATGGATGCAGAAAAGTTTTCCAAATTCTTTGGAAATGTTCCAGTCTTTGAGGTGAGTTCAATTCTGGCTGTCGCTGTTAAAACAATACTGATAACATATATTGACATTTCCGATAAATTGTATCTGTTATTCTGCAATGATAGTGGCCAACAGTGGGAGTGCAGGAGATGTTTGCCTCCTTTATTGCATGTATAAATTTTAAATGCCCAAGCCGCACGTCCCTTTGATTTGATATGCTATGAAATATAGAAAGATCCAGTTTTTCTTTTCTAAATAGAATACTTGTATTGAATGTAGCTTGCCTGTCTAATGAATGAGACTGTGATCTTTTGAACATAGTCAATGTATGTTGTTATTGCAATATTAAAATATTTCTTTCGTAGAAGAGTTCAAAGAATAAAAGTGATCCTTGATCTGACACTAACATCATCACTTACCCCACCCTTACTCCTGCACTCTCATGGAAGCCAATGCCATTGTACACTTCTAGACCTAACATCATCATCTTTCACAACCACAAAGGCGACGCAGTTACTGACACCATGTCATCTTGAGCATCACCTTCAGTTACATCAACTCTTTACTGTTTTAACACCTGGTGACTGTTTCACAAAGATCCTAAGTCGAACTTAACTCTAAGTTGGACTTAAACAATATGGAGAACCATTTGTAGCCTTAAAATGAAATATTTCCGAAAGCAAAAATTCAAGTATTTTAGACTTTTTATTTAATTCTTCATCAAGAACATTAAATCTCCATGATAAAAGAAAATATGAACGATTTGAATAAATATTTTATGCATGTCAAAATAATTTTTACAAAATATTGTCATAGATGCTAACAGTTTTCCATAATTTTTAAGTCGTACTAAGAGATAAGTCCAACTTAGGATCTTTGAGAACCCCCCCCCCCCCCCAGGACTGTCAAAGACACTGACCAGCATAACATGCTTGACCTCACCTATAACCCTTCACTGTCTGCCTTTCTTTTAACCCCTAGATCCCTGGCAGGACATTCCCTGTGAATACCATGTTCAGTAAGAATGATGTAGAAGACTATGTGGATGCAGCGGTCAAGCAGTCCATTCAGGTCTGACACTGACCCGCATACTAAGCTTGAATTCACCCATAACCCTTCACCGTCTTTCTTTCAACCCCTAGATCCCTTGCAGGACATTCCCGGTGGATACCATGTTCAGTAAGAATGTTGTAGAAGATTATGTGGATGCAGCGGTCAAGCAGTCCATTCAGGTCTGACACCAACCCGCATACCAAGTTTGAACTCGCCCATAACCCTTCACCGTCTGTCTTTCTTTCAACCCCTAGATCCCTGGCAGGACATTCCCTGTGGATACCATGTTCAGTAAGAATGTTGTAGAAGACTATGTGGATGCAGCGGTCAAGCAGTCCATTCAGGTCTGACACAGGCTCGCATACCAATCTTGAACTCACCCATTACCCTTCACTGTCAGTTTTTCTTTCAACCCCTAGATCCCTGGCAGGACATTCCCTGTGGACACCATGTTCAGTAAGAATGTTGTAGAAGACTATGTCGATGCAGTGGTCAAGCAGTCCATTTAGGTCTGACACCGACCCGCATACCAAGTTTGACCTCACCCATAACCCTTCACTGTCTTTCTTTCAACCCCTAGATCCCTGGCAGGACATTCCCTGTGGATACCATGTTCAGTAAGAACGTTGTAGAAGACTATGTGGATGCAGCGGTCAAGCAGTCCCTCCAGATCCATCTACAACCCCCTCCTGGTGATATCTTAGTCTTCATGCCTGGACAAGAGGACATTGAGGTCACCTGTGACCTGATTTCAGGTAAGAAAGGGTCATGGTCAAACCACATTTCATTTTCTCTATACGCATCAATAAAGCGCTTAGAGACATCATCGATGTATTAAGGGCTATATAAAAGCGAAATATTATTATTATCATTATCCTTCTATCTGTTTTTTTTCTTCCAATTTTTGTAAATGTTTGGAGTAATAAGTGATTACTTTAACTTCAATATCTTGTCCTAGCACAACTGATTTATGGATAAATAATCAACAGTAGCTGTAATTGAATGTTTTTTGTGTTTTTTACATGGTGTGGATTGGTGTAAGGGTCTCACTGATCTACATAATTTTCATAATAATGATACACCTACTTTCATATGAATAGAAAATGATAACTTCTTGCATGATCAACATTTCATGAGAGCATTGGGCATATCCTGTTTATCAACTTTAATTAAGTCCTCTTAAATCTAGATATAATATTGACCATAAAAGATATTGAAATATTATACTGTGTTTCTTGATACAGATGTTTGTTGCACACAGATTTAGTATCAGAATGGTTTAATAAATGTTGGACATACTTTCGGTGTAGATTGAGTTGCCTAGATACTATCAAAAGCTTGAATTTGAATGGCCTCATATCGAGAGGTCAGTGGCACAAAGAGTAGTTTATATGTCACTGAGCACTTGGGCCTTAAGGAGTTAAGTCTATGTTTCACTAGCCATTGACTCCAATGGGGTGTTGGGTGGAGTTCAGTCTTTGTGTTCTCTGGAAAACCCACATTTTCCTGAACATTTTGATATCAAATACTAATTTTGGCAAAATATGGAGTTACGTCTTTCTGTCACTGACCCCTTGATATGCGTTCATCTGATTGAGTTTTTAACTTTGTTATCTTGACACCGCCACCACAGAGCGTCTAGGAGAGCTAGACAATGCCCCTCAGCTTGCCATCTTACCCATCTACTCCCAGCTCCCCTCAGACCTCCAAGCTAAGATCTTCCAGAAGGCCCCTGATGGAGTCAGAAAGTGCGTGGTGGCTACCAATATTGCGGAAACTTCACTCACAGGTCAGTTTTATTCCAGTCAAGTTCAGGCAAATTTGAATGAATTTATTTAATGGTATTCAAGCTTGGTACATGTTATTTAAGTTCACTATCTTTGCTTAGTTCACGACAGGTAATTCTGTTTAGTCCAGTATTGTTTGAAAGGAGTAGAGTTCTGTTGCAGATCAAATCAATTTAATAAAGTTAATATTAATTTCAGTTTCATCCTTTAATGTGACATGTTAAAGTGTACATTCTTAATTTGTGTAAATGCATTGTATTACAAAGATGGTGATATACATATACAGTATGTCATAGCTTAGCTTTAACAAGACAAGCACCACGTTATATGTTTTAAACAAAAAATGAACCTATGGCTTTCAGAGTCTTCTTCAAAACCAAATCCTTATCTAAGTGCTCATCAATGTTTTGAACCTAACATGTTTAGGATCTAGTCACTCGGCTACTCAACTTCAATAACATTGTACCCATTTATTTCTTGACATCTAGTACACTCTCTCATGTCAAACTTCCCTTCCTCTCTCCATGTGCAGTTGATGGCATCATGTTTGTAGTGGATGCTGGGTACTGTAAGCTGAAGGTGTACAACCCTCGTATAGGTATGGATGCTCTGCAGGTGTACCCCATCAGTCAGGCAAACGCTAGGCAGAGATCAGGTAGAGCTGGTAGGACAGGCCCAGGGTAAGTATTCTTCACAGTGCAGTGTTTCTGATATTTAGGGCAAGTCTGTATTACAAAAAGAGGATTTTTTTTATATCAATATTTTACTAACAATATGAATAATTAATGTAAGTTTTTTTTTGGGCAGTTTTAAAGCACTATGACAATGCCATATTAATCAATGGGCAATGGGAGAAATTCATCATTTTGAGGTGACATGAAAGGAATATTGGCTTTTATATCCCTTCAATGAATATTCATGAGTATTCTAAATACGGTACATGCTTGGTCAATTGGTGCTCACGTGATAAAATATAATTTCACTAGGAAAAACATATCTCTGCCAGTCACCGGTACTTTAGCCCCATGCTATAAAGTGCTCGATCCAGATCAGCAGGTAGCTAATCGGTTCTTTTTTTTGGGGGGGGGGGGGGAATTAGTTGTAAGAAGAGATATATAACAAATATACCAAGCATTTAGTTTGAAGGTATAGTGTCAATTATATATCTGAGGAGGGACTGGCAAAAGTTACTTTTTTTACTCTGGGCTTTCTTTCTGGTAGTACTATGTAACGATGGCAAAACAGGATTTGTGCCAATCTTATAAATGCTGTGCTATGATGCAATTATTTTGCAGGTCGAAAAATCTCACTTTTCTCTACCATTCACAAATATTTCTGGTTTTTAGCAAAGAGGATATGAATGGTCCTTTGCAAATCTTCATAATCATATTAGGGGTCGTATTAAGGGCAAAGGTCTAACATTTCTTAGAACTAAATAGAAAATAGTATTCATTGTCTACTTTATGCCATGTTTCTATGGTAATGTCTTGTAATTACAGGCAGTGCTTTAGACTGTACACAGAGAGTGCGTATAAGAATGAATTACTGATGACAACAGTGCCTGAGATCCAGAGAACAAACCTTGCCAATGTGGTGCTCCTTCTCAAATCATTAGGAGTAGATGATCTTTTGCTCTTCCACTTCATGGACCCACCCCCTCAGGTAAGAAAATATACATTAACTGCCCTCTTTAAAGGGATCCGGTAATTTTGTCTCAGATCCTTAAACAAAATCCTTGATTTAGCTAATGCTGCAATGATAATTATAAACCTTTAGGTCAGTCAGGAATCCCATGACTTTTACAAGCCGATCGCCTGTGTGATTATCAAGATATTTATGATTGAAAATCAAAATCAAAATCCAATTTTGCATTTGGCAAACAGTTTTCATAACACTACAGTCTATTGGGGTAAACGGGTATGGTAAAACCAGTCACTCAAAGGTTTTTACTCTTTTGAGGCACTTCTTGATCATTTTGAAGCGCAATTTTTTTAGGGCTTCAATATTACACCATATCACAGACACTGATAACACGTAGGGCTGTGCATCTCAGATTTAACATTGTTAAACGATCCCTTTAAAGTTCAATATTGTAAAATAACCTCATGCTTATCATTATTCCAGTGATTTGACTCTAGTACAAGCACCTTTGAGGTTAATTACACCCTAGGTAGTTGCATTTAATGCTAACTTTATTGGAGGAGCTCGCGCCTTTGATTGTTTTTTTAACAGATATATGGCGACATACAAATGCTGTGAATCATCATCATCATCATGAGGGTAATTAGGATATTTTCACGAAGGGGGTAGCCTATCATGGGAATACATGTTAAGGGGTGGTTTTACTAAGTGACAGTTGTCCATCTATATTTTTATTGTCTTTGGGGGTTTGTGGCGGGGGGGGGGGGGGGGGGGGCGTTCTCATCATGACACACTTGTTAGAAGGCTGTCATGTTCATATTTTTGTTTAGTCATTTACAGCAACATTATGCGGTATATGTCCCACCCTTAGATTTAGGATTCCAGAGAATGCATTGGATTACTTTAAAAGAAACTTATATAACAGTAGTGTTTGAAATTCATTCTCTTTTGTTTTCTGTGCAGGATAACATGTTGAACTCCATGTACCAGCTCTGGATCTTAGGAGCTTTAGATAACACTGGTCAACTGACTCCCATCGGTAGACGGATGGTTGAGTTCCCTCTAGATCCTGCACTCTCTAAGTTTCTTATAGTAGCCTGTGAGATGGGATGCAGCTCAGAAGCCCTGGTAAGTAGACACCCACAATAGAACTTAATAATGATAATATTCAGTCTTGTATGGCGCATAATACGTTATGAATGAAATAACTTCTCTATGCGCTTCCAAAGTGCTTTGGAAATTATTACCCTAGCTTTAGCTTATGGTCAGACTTGTGCATGCATGCATGACATTATACAGATGATACAGGGCTTAGACCCTGAAGGTAACTTATACAATCAGTCTAGATCATTGCCTTATTTACATCTACTGAATGTTATTTTAATGATTCGGTGGGATGAACAGCAAATATGACTTCCTGCAACTGCGGTATTAAAATTAGAAATGGGAGATTTCTGTGTGTGCGTGCTTAATGCTGTTGCTCAAATATTTGTACACTGTATAAGAAACATCAATATCTTGGAATGAAGGAGTTGACTAAATAGAACTAGAAAATTTCCAAGATATGGTAACATGATAAAATGCAAAAGTTATGTGGAAGTGACAAGTGCAACAAGTGTTATTGTTCACTGAAGTGAAATTTATAAAAATGGATCTTAAATTTAAATTAAGATTATTGCTTTTGAGTAGTTGTTTATTACAAATGGATATTAGAAATTGCTTTGCATGAAAGCGAGACTTGTGAATAAAGGAAACATCTCATTCTCTTTTTCTCCACAGATCATTGTGTCCATGTTGTCTGTTCCGTCCATTTTCTACCGACCCAAGGGTAGAGAGGAAGACAGTGACCAGGCCAGGGAAAAGTTCTCAGTCCCTGAGAGTGATCATCTGACCTTTCTTAATGTCTATCAACAATGGAAAAACAACCAGTAAGTATTAAACAAGACAATGATCCACCTCACATTTCTTATCATTAAGTAGCACAATCAATTTTTAATTTAAGTTAAAGTTATACTGTATGGCCAGAGTGGCGTGAGAGAGGTTGAGAAATTCATTTGGACATTGGGATAAATTAAAAATAATAATAATAATATTTAGCTTTTATATAGCGCTTAATACAATGTCTCTAAGCGCTTTACAAATATACTAAAGAACCACACATTTCAAAGTAAATGGTATAGGGTTTCACAGATGCATTTGAACCTGAGTTATCTCTATATCAAAGATATTTGTTATAATACAAATCATTATTTAGGTCCTAAAGCTATCAAGTGTCTCAGAAATACTACTTTTTTCTGTATCACTTACGCCATTGAATTGAATAGAAAAAGAAGTTTGATATTCCATTGGTGACCAAGTATCCATTTTTGAAATTGTGTAGCAACTCCCTCATTGTTATATACAGTAGGTTTGCAGTTGCACCATGTGAGAGAGGGAGAGGATTGGGGAGTCCTGAAAAGGACTCTCGGTAATCCTCATTGTTGCCTTTGAAAGAACACTCTTTTTTCAATGTCTGATTTCATCAGTCAAGTTAGTGCAACAAATTCTTGAAGTTTGGTAGTCGCTGGTGTCTAAATTATGTTACTCTTGTCATTCATTACCATGACAACAGCTACTCTTCGAGCTGGTCCTCTGAGCATTTCATCCATGTGAAGGCAATGCGTAAGGTGCGTGAGGTGAGGCAGCAGCTCAAAGACATCATGGATCAACAAGGGATGGAGCTGGTCTCCAGCGGGACCAGCTGGGATCTTATCAGGAAGTGCATCTGTTCTGCTTTCTTCCACCATGCAGCCAAGCTCAAGGTCAGTATTGTCTGGTTTTCATTTTAGTAAATGCATTTAAAAGTTTACAGCTTTAGAACAGTCTATTAACAGTCTATTGCTATAGCTTATTGATTTCCAAGTTTGTTCTAAGCTCCTGTAGACCGAGTCTAAATGTCTTTAAAAATTCAGTGATAGTTTGATTGGCGCTCAGAGAGTATTGCACTTTCGTGTTTGATTACCTTCTTTAAAGATGTGTGTTATAGCTAATGATAAGCTGATGATTTTTAAATTAAAATTGTTTGATTTTTTATCATTGGTTTCATCTTTGTAAATGTTCAACATGTTTTGGGAGGGGGAATAAATGAGTCTGTAAAATGCTGAAAGGTTTTAATACAGAAACTGTCATTGCCACTTATTCACTGGGTATGAATTGACAGGAATGTCAATGTCTCATTATCGAATGCACTCTGAGAAAGTCAAATGGAATGATGGAAAATATGAAGTAAGACTCATTATTGTTCTCTTTGTTGCTGTTGCACATTCTACCTATCAGGGCATAGGAGAGTATGTGAATGTGAGGACTGGTATGCCATGTCATCTGCATCCGACTAGCGCCCTCTTTGGTATGGGCTTCACACCAGAGTATATCATCTACCATGAGCTGGTCATGACCTCAAAGGTATGTACGTTTGTTTGTTTTTTGTTGTTTTGTTGTTGCTTGTGTAAGGTTTTCTTCTGTGTGTTTACATGTTTTACATTAATTCATATGGATCGATCTACTTTACCCTCTTCAAATAATAGTATAGGCAATGGACTGAACATACAGCAAGTGGCCTATGTGAACAGGGCCCATTGCATACAACTAATACCATTGATGGTAACTTTGCCATCAATGGCAACTACCATGGTAACAGGGCTCAACAGCCAATCAAAATCAAGGTTTCCATGGTAGTTACCATTGATGGCAAAGTTACCATCAATGGTAAGTTTTGTGCAACAGGGCACCGAGGTCCTTCTTCATAGGTTCTATTTTAGTTGAATGTAATATTAGGGAATCAAGGTGATCGTCCTCATATTAGGCGATGGCCTTTCTGTACAAATGATTAATATAATGGGTCTCCTTGATGAGAGATTCTTAAAACTGGTATTATGTAGTGTCGAGGGTTTAAAGGGATAGTCCACCCCAGGATTTTCTTTAGCTGACGATATAGACCTAATAATACCATGAAGAATGATACAAGTCTCATTAAAATCCATGATCACATAACGAAGATATATCGACTTTTTTATCGAAAATCAGCCGCCCCCCAAATGCAAATGCGTTACATGGGCATGAAACGATTGTGACGTATGTTGCGAGCTGCCTTCTTATTTCGGAGACATTCACTTTCGCTTTCACTTTCATTCATGATTCGTCGTGTCAGTGCGATAACAGTGTACCGCGAGCGAAAGTGAATGTCTGCGAAATAAGAAGGCAGCTCGCAACATACGTCACAATTTCGATACTATCGGTTATTTTTTGGCGATCGTTTTTTGCCCATGTAACGCATTTGCATTTGGGGGGCGGCTGATTTTCGATAAAAAAGTCGATATAT
Source organism: Strongylocentrotus droebachiensis (assembly GCA_035222895.1). Classification (NCBI taxonomy): domain Eukaryota; kingdom Metazoa; phylum Echinodermata; class Echinoidea; order Camarodonta; family Strongylocentrotidae; genus Strongylocentrotus; species Strongylocentrotus droebachiensis. Next base: position 23,095 of record JAVYIG010007531.1, read on the forward strand.
CTTCGTTATGTGATCATGGATTTTAATGAGACTTGTATCATTCTTCATGGTATTATTAGGTCTATATCGTCAGCTAAAAAAAATCCTGGGGTGGACTATCCCTTTAAGTGAAACAGAATAGCTGCTATAAGCAACCTCTATGTGTATACAAACTGAATGTGTAGACAATATGTAATATCTGAATGTAACATAGCACATGTCAACCTACGTGCAATGAAAGCATCTAGAATTTTTATTGATTTCTGCGTTTGTTTCCTTCCAGGAATACATGCAGTGTGTGACAGCTGTGGAGGGAGAGTGGTTGGCCGAGTTGGGACCTATGTTCTACAGCATCAAGGAAAAAGGCAAAACAAGACAGGTATGTTGTTTTTTTAATTTTTTTTTTTTAAAGTAAGCCACAAATATTTTTAAATAAAAGACAGGTATGTTTCTTTACTCCAATTAACATTAATGCATTGCCAAAGGGCAGTGGTGTCAGGCTGGGATTCAAACCCTCAACCTTTCAGTTGGAAGTCATATGAATAAACCACTTTACCAATCATGATATGATCATTATAATTTGATAATTAGAAAAATGTTCCATTGTGTCTTATCACCTTACATTATTACTTTTATGGTGAGCTCAAGTGTATATATATTACATAGTATTAGCCTGTTTAATATAATGAGAAATATTTATTTTTTTACCTTTTGAAATATTTAGCAAGGACGTCAGGCAGCCAAGGCAGACTTACCAAACATGGAGGAAGAGATGGCCCTAGCAACAGAAGAACTTAAGGCGAGGAAAGAAGACAAGCTTCTTGAGAGAATTAAATCATCTAGAAGGTAAGTATTGTTAGCATCCTTAAGTCTCGGTCATAACAAAAGAAGATTTTAACCCACCTGATGATAGTATAAATTTACTAGCCCTACTTGAGTATGGACATGCATAGATGCTTTTGATATGTCCATTTATGTTCTTGATTCATTATATACCATTACATTTGATAACTTAATGTACACATAATCTCATCACTAAAACCGATCACTCACAGAAATTTTTACCTTTTTTAAGCACTTCATTATCAGTTTGAAGCGCAATTTTTTTCGGCTTTCAACAATATTACATCATATCACAGACACTAATAACACGTTGGGCCATGCATCTCAGATTTGTAAAACTAGAAACATTGTTAAACAAAATGCCTTTAAATAATTAATGTGAATGATTCCTGTCAATATTAATCTTATTATAAAATTTATTTTGCTTTTCTTGCAGTATGAAGATTGCAACACCCGGTCGGAAAGAAGAATCTCCCGCTTCCACACCGAGGAGAAAAACCCCTTCATCATTTGGATTATGATCTTTCAGGATTTCTTAGTACATAGTAGGAATTTCTTGAATGTGGATCATTGGTGGTTCAAGTCACATGGGTTTCAAAATAAATAGCAAAATCTTCTATCATGTTCACATATTCTTACTTGTGTGAGGATAGTTCCTAGCTCTCAAACAGTTTTTGTCTCGCCTGCGTAGCAAAAAGCGAGACATAGGCGCCGCTTTTCCGGTGACGGCGGCGGCGACGGCGGCGGCGGCGACGGCGGCGGCGTCAACATCAAAAACTTAACCTAAGGTTAAGTTTTTGAATTTTTGATATAATTTTTAAAGTATAAGTTCTTAGTCAATGAAACTTGGACTATAGGGTAATCAAGTATCCCCAATCATGTGAGTAGAATTTCAGATCACAAAGTCAAGGTCAAAGGTCATTTCAGGTCAACAGACTTGGACTATGTTGTAGCATCATCATCGAAAACTTAACCTAAGGTTAAGTTTTTGAATTTTTGATATAATTTTGAAAGTATAAGTTCTTAGTCAATGAAACTTGGACTATAGGGTTATCAAGTCTCCCCAATCATGTGAGTAGAATTTCAGGTCACTAAGTTAAGGTCAAAGGTCATTTAAGGTCAACAAACTTAGACTTTGTGGCATCAACATCAAGATTTTCAAAATGCTTCTTCTTCGTTATTTTTCAACCGATTTTGATTCTGATTGTTTCATATGGTAGGGCTAGGAGGGGGATTTAAAATTTCTACACAGAATCGTGAAATTCATTATCTATGCTAATTTATGCAAATTTATTCGAAATCACAAAAAAGGCTTCTTCTCCTTCATTTCTCGACCGATTTTGATTTGGTTTGCTTTATATCGTAGAGCTAAGTTTGGTACACTAAACCTCTACACAGAATTTTGAAATTGTTCTCCATTAATTAATTATGGTAATTTATGCAAATTTATTCCAAAAATAACAAAAATTGCTTCTTTTCCCTCATTTCTTGACCGATTTTGATTTGGTTTGCCTTATCTGGTAGAGCTAAATTTGGAACACTAAACTTCTACACAGAATTGTGAGATTTTGCTCCATGATTATTTATGGTACTTTATGCAAATGAAATGAAATTATGTCCCTTCCAGGGCATCAAATTTTTATTTTTTGACCAGTTCAAAAGTGTACCACATAAAATTTACGATATTTGTTGTTGCGAGATGCGGATGAGAGCTACGTCATTGACGTTCTGGTTTATTGAATTGCGTTATGCAGGCGAGACCGCCGAGAGCGTTTCCCTTGTTTTTACCTCTAAAAACATCTGTGCATTATTAAGATATGGCGCTCTCTCAGTGTGGACACTTCTTTTGTTTCCAAATGATAATACCGAATGTCTTACATAATTTTGCTCATGTATGAATAACTTTGGGCGAGTACTTTCATGGATTTAAATGTCACAGGGATAAATTTCAAGTTTATAAAATACATGTATTCCGAATTTGTAAATTGTTTAACTCAAATGAGAGTACACTGTATCTTAATAACAAGGCCCATTTGTCAGACTAAACTTTGCGGGGTGGTTTGAACTTTGAAGGTTACTTGAAGACCTGGAGCATGATTATTAATGCTATGATATTAGAAGGTATAAATGAGTGATGCAAAATGGAAGACTATGACCATTTCAGTTCACCTGTAAACATTTTTGCAATACTATAGAAAGGTTTAATACAGTTATGCACCAGAACTAATTAGTCCCTAGGGACTTATTTGAAAAGGACATATTGATATTGTCTTAGAGTGTGGTGTAGACTCAAATACACGTCTTAATTATAGGGCATGCTATTGATCTTCCTTCTTTGTACTGTTAACACGAAAGGTAAAGTTGACTATACCATCTAATTTAATGTTAATTCAATTTTAATTGCAATACCGGTACATCAAATGTTTTTCAGTACATGTTTTGGTATTGCCAAAGCATTTTAATAAATCATGTACTCAATCAGTGTGAAATCCCATTGTGGATTGTACAGAAGATGATACAAGATGTCTTTGATTAAGAAAAGTTTATTTTGTTGTTGTCTGTAGTTCCATAGAACCTTCTTGTCTCCCGCAAATTACTTCTTAAAAATGATAGTTTGATTGTATCAAATTGGGAATCAATTAACAGAGCAGACTAAATGTTTTGAGAGGGTATGTGGCATATCATTTTAAATTAATAGTGACTTTTATTTGAATATGGGGTAAATCACATGTTTGAAATTGCTTGTAACTTTACCAAGACTGGGCCAAATTTCTGATCATTTTGATGATTCCAGAACCTTGCAGTACACACCAATACTTATATGCTAGATAATCCATGTTTCTTTCACAATGCAACCGCATGACCAGAACTGGTCTTTATCTTTAACTCCCAAGAAAATCCTTCAAAACTGTCTAGTCAAAGCTTTTCTTATGAATCAATTATGCTGAAAATGTCTTATTTGAGACATATTCTGTTTATATGTGTATGTATGTTGTATGTATGTACAAAATGAACTGTAATTGTATGTAAAATAAAAAACGATTTTTAAATAACTCTAATATACTTAACAAAATGTTACTCATTTTTATTGTGTGCACCAGTTCGCATTTGATTATTTACAGTGCCTATCCACCTTTTTTCTTCTCTAACTCAGTCTCAAGTAATTGGTTTACCAGAATCATGAAATAAATATCTAGGATATAGTACAAACAAAATGAATTTATGTAACAAACATTACCGTTTATTTTCTGGTTTCCATAATGGGTATAAATATATAAAAGAAATAAAATAAACAAATGTACACTCATACAGGTTGTACACTCCAATATGATTGTATAATTCAAGGACTATGTATTGTTCAATTAGTTAAACCAGGGCTCGACACTAACAGGTGCCCGGCATATCGATACCCTCAAGAAGTATACATTTTACTGAAGGGGGTTTCAAACGTGCAGACCCTAAAACTTTTAATCCAGACCAATTATGGAAAATTTAGTGCAGATCCCTGGGCCGGTATTCAGTTCAATACATCAATAGCATGATAATAAGAAATTTACTAAGTAAATGGCTAAGCTAAGAAATTTACTTATCTCGTATTCAAATCACATTCACTTATTACTACAAAATCTAAGTAAAATACTAACTGATAAGCATTGTGACATCACACGGTCAATCAAAAGTTATGCGCAATTAATACGTTGCAATAAATGTGCGCTGATATAATTGTGCGCAGGTTATAATACTGCGCAAGAAAACCATCCAAATAATTGGCTTAAGTCTGGTAGGCAGCTGTCTTAGATTTAGGGTAAAATACTTATCCAAAAGTTTGAATTGAATACCAAAATTGGCTAAGTATTTCATCTAAGCCAAATACTAAGTAAAAAGCTTGAATGTTGTACTTTAGTATTGAATTGAATATAGGCTCTGGTGATAGAGTGAGAGGGAGAGAAACATGACTGTTTATAAAGGCAATGCACAATATTGGAGAAGGTAGAGGGGTAAAAATAAGATTTGCACTATTGTCAACTGTTTGAATACACTTTTTAATATCGAATACAACCCATATAAATTTATTCTGGATTGTTGAGGAATCACAGGTTTAGTGTTGATTTTCTTAAGAGTATTAATATCTCCTGAATGGTGTTATTTTCAAACTTGCAATTGAGTTGAATTCACAGATAAGGTTCTCTTCATATTGGTAAGAGATCCCGTAAAATAAAAATCAGAATTTTCCAAGGAGAACAATATATTCAAATAGGAAAACCCTGAACTATATTTTTCATTTTTCAACTTGTAGACTTCGGAGCTAATTAAAGGAAATATTTCTGATTGGGAAAATATTTACTAAATCTATGATTTTTCACAAAAAATGCATACATGTATTACCAATATGGTAGGGAGAAAGAATGAATAGAAGCAAAAGTCGTCTAAAAAAGAGGTTCTTTTGGTTGACGCTTTCTTGCTAGATGTGGGTTGAACTGTGAGTTATATTTTCCATCCAATTTATCCGTTATCACCAACGTGGGAGCAGGCTGTTCTACCAGTGGCTTTCCAGCCAAAAATCTTTCAGTCTTAGTCCTCTCTGCTGCCTCTCTCCTTATCCTCTCTGCTCTTAACTGTTCAATTGTGGGAGCAGGTTTAGCAGACACCTGCAATTTCTGGTTGTCCATCTCCTCGCTGCCATTGCTTGAGGAGCTCTGACTATCACTATTGCTGTCACTCCTGCTTGATTTACGCTTGTGTTTTCTATCTCTTTTCTGAGATTTCTTACGTCTTCTAGACAGTCTAGCCTCTCGCCTTGCGTCCTCACTCTCTGAACTTGTACTTTCACTGTGATGTCTTGAATGTTTTCTGTGTTTGCTACTGGATTTCTTATGACTATGTTTTCTGGAGTCTCTTCTGCTTTCCTTTAGTCCGTGATGTTTCTTTCTCTTCTTTTCTTTGTGTTTTTTGTGACTTGTAGTTTCCTTTCCATTTTCTTCCTCTTTAGATTTATTCTTGTACTTGCTGAACATCTTCATCAGACTTGTTGTGCCCGGTAGACCCTGTGTATGAGAGAAGAAATGGTTTACTGTAAAATGGCTTTAAGTGCTATGATTTTTTCTGATGCATATAACATGATATATTCTAATAAGCAAACAGAATTTTCCCATAAATTCTACACGTCAATACAGAAAAAATTAATTGCAAAACAATGAAATATAAGGATTATTTTTTCAAATACAGCAATTGTGTATTTCAAATGTTCAACAAACTATAAATGTCTTGCAATTATTAACCACTGGACTTAAACTTATCAAGATTCTATAGGAATTGTAAGTACTTACAGTGTATTGCTCAGAATACAAGTAAAAGAAAATCAAAGTTACAAATGAATAGAAGAGCTGTGAGGGAGTAAGCAAGAGATCCAAAATAGATGAGAGAAAAAGAGAGAAAGGGGAGGCAATGAGTAATGGACAGTACATATCTACAAAACTGTGGGAGACAGAAAGAGAGAGAGAGAGAGAGACAGACAATCAAAGCAAAATTAATAAGAAAACACAGACAAAAGTTTATATCAATGAATGTTCAATTGCAAAAAAAAAAAAATAGAAAAAGAACAGAAATGATGTGATATAGAAACTGGATACTTAAGGTGAAAATTCCTTCAATTCATACCCCTTTTGGTTGAGATTCCTTCTCTATGGAAGAATGCTGTTGACTGGTAGTCTTTTTCTCAGTCACACTCTTTGGTTTCTTCCCAAGGTACCTCAACATGGCATTCATTGGATCCATTGACGCTTTTCTCTTCATTTCAAGTGTGCTGAAAATTGAAAATCAAATTAAAAAAAATATAAAAAAAGACAGTTTATCACAAGTTGTTAACAAAAATAAAAAGCAAATCTCTCAAGATTAAAGACTATAACATTTTACTTATTAACCATGTCAGCAGGAATACACTAATATTTTTTTTTTACTTCTCTTGTGTAAAAATCACATGAATAGGACTTTTCAATAGTGGAGCTGAATTGGTATGATTGTGTTGGCTAAATTTCACACAATTTGGGGTCTAAAATTACCTTCATAGCACTTTTAGGTCTTCAAAGGGCACTAGAAATGTCATAGATAGGAATAAGAGCAATAACCATGCACTTTGAAGGCAATTGCGGTCTGAAAACAGAACTCAACTATCCCTTTAATACCCTCTAAATTTATTAAAACTCCATTTCTGCCTGATCCCTTGTCACTTTTGTGAGTCCCCCTAAATTGTAATCTTTGGTCAGGACTGTAACTCCTGTAATTCACACAAAAGTTGACTTGGGTTTATGTTATTAAAGACCAATTCTTTACTCCTAAACAACACCACGGGAACTATAACTCCCAGATATAGAACCACTGCTTCACAAGAATGATTACAAACTGAAGGGGAAAAAAAGAAGAAAAAAGGAGAACTTAAATCCCCACTGCACTACCTGCGCCCTATATATAGCAAACAATGCCTAAGCTGTACCTGTTGGTCCCCTATGGTCCCCTATGGTCCCCTTTTTCTTGTGTTAATTGAGAGCTGATTTGATGAGATAACCACCTGTCAGTGACCATGCAGGGAGGTCTAATTCCTCCTGGCCAAACTAGTGCAGATAGGCTTAAATAATTGAACTCACTCTGTACTTGTTGCTTCCACGCTTTTCTTGTCCTTCTCTTCTCTGTTTTGCTGATACCAAGGTTTGACTGGTTGTGTTTCGATGGCACTCTGTCCAAGACCTACCAGTAGCCCAATCTTCTTCTCATAGGCATCTTGTTCCTGCTTCTTCTCAGCCTCGTGGTCCTTGTTACTGGTATTGGTGTTGCTCTATCAGGATACGAGAAATGGAGGTTTCTAAATAGATGCAGTTATATGCTGAATACACAGCTCTGATAAAAATGTAATATATATATATTATTTTATCGGGAGTGTCGTGTTCGAGTGGTTTAACGCGCTTGACTGGAAATGCGAAGGTCGAGGGTTTGAATCCCGACACAGCATTAATATCCTTTGGCAAGATATTAACCTGCACTTGCTACTCTCCACCCAGGTGTTAAATGGGTACCCGGTAGGATGCGACCTTCATTGTTGGTCAAACAGTTTTTGAGCGTCAAGTAACGCCTGGCTGGAATGCTCCCCAGGGAGTGGAGATTGTGCACACAGTATGCGCGGGCAAGCACTGAATATAATGACCGGGGTAATAGTATATTTATAAAGCGCTTAGAGACATTTGTATTAAGCGCTATATAAAAGCTAAATATTATTATTATTATTATGAAAATAGAGGACTTATAGTAAAGCTGCAATAGTAATGGTATAATACATTTATAGTTTGTGATTATAATTGATTACTAATGTATATGTGTTCTCTTTAATCCTAAATCTGTTTATGTGTGTGAACATTCATAGTTTGTTATTTGAGAACTAACACACCTCTCAAAGTGGATGAATGTTATTTACATGTGTTAGAAGTAAAGCTAGAAAAGGACAAATTGGTAATATTAAATATCTGAATCTTATTTGTCCCAATAAAAGACTTTTGAAGGTCCGTAAATTTGCATTGGCTGCCACTATCAAGCAGTACATTGAACCTACTTTTCTTTGAATATGTATTATTATTCATATATATTCTTACAAATAAAAGCCTGAACACAAACTACATAACATCAGTTGAAGTCAAGAGAATATCATCTTACCCCTGCCTCTATTTCAGAGAAGAAGTTGATGTGAGTTCTGGGCAGGGGTTGAGAAGTGGGTTCTCCTGTAGGTGCCACATCAGGCATCGGCTGTGGTCCAATCTCTTCCTCTTCATATCCATAGCTGGCGCTGCCAAAACTCTTGTTTCTGGCTTTTATCCTCAGCTTTTCAGTACGTGCTTCTTGCTCCTGTAAAGGATCATTCATATTCATGTATCAATAAAATATTTAGCAAATACAGCAACTTCAATTTTTCAAGCTTCTATACACTATAAGTAAAATGTCAATTTACTTATATGTGAATGCATTGATATCTCTAAATATTTATGGCTCATCACAATTCCTAGCATAAACAAAATTAGGATTCCTACTCCAATAAAAAAAAATATTAAAAAAAAAGTTCTTTGATCCAGGTCCCTTCCAATCCAAATATGTTTCAAAATGCAGTTCTCCTGAGGACATCATTTTGATGTGTGAAAAAAAAATCATGAACCATGTAGACAAACTAGACATAGCATTGGTTAGCCAGCTCATCAATTTTCATGTAAATGTTCTATTGTTCTTACAGATTTGATAGTGACTATTTTCTACAAAATTGCAAGAGGTCCACATCCAAATACCGTAAGATTAGACGGAACTTCTATATAGTTTTAAAGGGCTTATGTCTGAGGAACTCCTTTTTAGATTGCCCAAACATCCATTCTTTAAAAAAAAAATCATTCCTAGTTTTCCTACATCATGACGTTTTTTTTTTAAAGAAACAGTTTGATGCCAAGAAACAAATCATCTGTTCAGAGCCAGAAGGGTGTTAACTCTGTGTTTAAGTATATAAGTTAACATCCTTGTGGCTCCATACAGATTGGTTACATACTTTGTAACCTTAAAAGTTCATAGATATACAATACGGTACTTACAGCCAGAGCAATCCTTCCTTCTTTCTCTTTCTCTTCCTCTGCGGCTTGAGCTTCATCCCTCTTGACTTTGGCAATATTATCTCGGGTCCGGACATGCCAACTAGTAAACAAAAGAGAAGGATGAATATGGCAACAGTTAATACAAAGACCTGACAAAAATGGAAGTCAAAATTATTCTCTACTCTGAAGCAGGCACGTAGCCAGGGGGGTTGGTAGGGGCAGTCGCCCCTCCCCCTAAAAAAAAAAAAATGGCCAAAAAAGAGAGAGAGAGTGAGAGAGAAAAGAAAAAAATTAAGAGGACGTAGGAAGAAAATGGAGCAGACAAAGAAACATTTTTGAAAATTTCGACATTATCAAGAGTCGAGAACGGCATAACGAATCGTCTTCGTTCTCTAATAATTTAATGAAATGTCAAAGCTACCGCGCTTCGCACACTTTGTACCCATCCCTCTCTAAGGAGCGCGCTCTGTAAGTGATTGGCACGTTTTGCGTGCTCACTATCGCCCTCTAAAATAAAATCCTAGCTATGCGCTTGCTCTGAAATCTTGTAGATGTACATTGTAGGTCAAATTTTATTTAGTTGCCACTTAATCAGTAGGGGCGCTGGTCCGAGAATAAGGATCGTCTTCATAAATGAAGATGGTCTTTGTAAACGCGGACCAATGCTTCCTCAAAAACAAGGATCGTCTGCAAAAAAGCAGATGTTCCATATTTTTGATCGGCACATTGGCGATGCAAAAAACGGATTCCGGGATGATTTTCTTGATGCATTTTACATTGACTTTGTACAGAGACCTTCACATTATGAGCAATAAATCCTTGGGAAGACGGACAACCGATAAAAGTAGACGGTCAACGAGGGTTATTTTCCCCTGTGGAATCCAAATTTGGCATTGCCATCGGGCGGTTCGGTAACCCGAAACCTGCAGAGCACTGATGAAAAAAAACGTCCGCGAAAATGCAGAGACGATCCTTGTTTATGAGGACGCTTTTTGTCCGCGTTTATGAGGATATCCTTGTTTATGAGGACGATCCTCATTCTCGGACCAGCGCCCCTACTGTTAATAATGAGCATTGCTTGTAGTTGTAAGTCCTGCTATTTCACTGTCGTTAGAAATATTTCCACAAGACTTCCATTCCCTCCTGCTCAAACACCATCCATCAGCTGCAATTTTTTTCCTCTCAGAATAAACAGAAAACTTGATAGAATCTACATCCGAAATTCTGGATAAAAACATTAATAGATCTAGCCTTGATTTAACAGGTTATCAGAAATATATCTAGGGTCTAAATGTAGATATATTATTCTGTAGTCAAAGCTTATGATAAAAAAATAGTAGAGAAACCAAGTGTGCACAGCCAAAATAGGTGACGTGCGCAAAGATAAACACTGAGATTTGAGTAGCCTAATGTGTAAATGACAACAAACAGACCACACCATTGTACACACATGGGACTACATAAAACAATTATGCTCACAATAATTGTATTTTTAACGTATTTAAACGAAGTATTAAGCTTTAAAATATGACATAGATAATAAGGCACAATCTCACCTTTTCTTCGGTAAAATATTCATAGTGAAATTGTATCACTTTTGCTCTAAAATGATAGAAACATGTTACGACTTCGGTCCGACTTTCATCACGTCGATATTCGGGTAGGCGATACCGCGTCGCGTCTACGTCGGTCGTTCCCAGATCGGATATCCGGACTTCGTCTCGACTAAATTCAAATGCGCGGTACGAAAAAGTCAATGCTGAAGATTGTCTTGGTGTTACTGCTAAGCTATCAATGAAGAATTTAAGATAGTCTAGCTGATAGAAGAGCAAGCAGAACGGACAAAACATGTTGATTGTGTGAAATAACGTTAAAGTCTGATGCTAGAGTGATGAAGCAAGCTGCATACAAACTATATTTGACTGGTAAAGAAACACAAAAAACATTCGAGATCGAAATTGAAAAATGCCGGTACACAACACAGCTGGAGGTTCCTCGATCTTCTTTGCAAAAGTTCCAGACTTCAGTCTTCTTTGCTCAGTCGTTTGTCGGCTCGAAAACAATGCACCATCTGCATACAACTATGGACCAGGTTCTTCATCAGGCATCCATAATCCATCTAGGCTTATATCTAGTTCACAGGATACAAAGAAATCTAGCCAGTCTAATGTTCTGAAGTGCAGGTTAATGCAAATTCTGTTTTCACTAAATTTTGTTGAATGAACAGATGAAGTTGATGATGAAATTGATGACCATTTTACTGTTTAGCCAAATACTAAACCAGGCTTCAAGCAAAGCTGTTCCAGAAGTGTTTCAAATCTTGTATTGTTCCAGGAACTTTCATTTAATGGGATGTTAAGTCAAGATAATTATGATGTAGTTAGTCTAGAATCTATGCTATGTTTTATCATTAATATTATTAGAAGTCATTGTCAAATCTGTTATTTTATTACTTCCTGATCAAAACAAAACTGTTTATTAATATTATTAGATCTAGACTCTACTGCCTAACTTAGTAGTAGTCTACTGGGTCTAGAATATATCTAGACCATTTTTGAAAAGAAATATTGTTTACATGACTTTGATTATTTATAAATAAATGAAAGTTTGGGTAGACATTCTTATTCTTCACCAGTAATTTGGCATTTATACTGGAGAAAAAGTTGTTTTATGATTAATAAAAAAGATAACTTTGGCGCATATTTTGCAAATAGCCAATGGTTTAGATAAAGGGAAGCTATAGATCTTCTAGACCTAGATGAGAATTGTAGCCTGTAGGGGTGTTTGGTAAGAGAGATACATATCACCTTAAAATCAATTCTTCTACTTATAATATACTAACAACTTGATATTCATTCTTACAGAGAACTGATATTCACTGAGTCCAATGTCTTGGCCTCACCATCTCTCCAAGAAGAAGGCAATATTTATGTGATCATCACTTCTGAGTTTTGGCAGTCAGGCAAGCTTCAAGAAAAATGTCAGAAGATGAGCTTACAGGTACATCCATCATTTGAAAACTAAAGTAAATGTTATTATAAACTTTGAAACATGGAAAAAACAAAATTAACAAAAAAATTAATGCAAACAATGAACATTTATGTAACTCTACAGAAATATACTGAAAGAAAAAAAGGAATATCCTACATTCTAACGAGCCTCTTCTCTCTAAAACAAATCTTTGAAGTAAATACAAAGAGAGGTAAAATAAAAAAACTTGTTATAAAAAACAGTTTTCGACATTACTATTAGATCTACAGAGTTTTCTCTAATGGCTTCCCAATGATTTTACTCTTGGGCATTTGTAATATGCGACAAAACACTATTGTAAAGGTCTTATTTTCAAAATGGTAATCATGTTTATAGACTTTGGAATGATCATTGCTGAATTATTGACTTATTCAATTTTCTCCAGGTTGGGAAACCCATTCGGGTAATTCCAGCAGTGTTTCAAGCCTGCTTTACATACACAATGAAGGCAAAGCTAGCTCCTTCGTGGAACAAAGTTGGAGAATATTACATCCAGGGCAGGGACTTCATCACAAGTACTGGAATCCTTGGTGCTATCAGTAAGTAATAATGATTTCTCAATCTAAGGTAAAACATGATGGTGAAGAAACAAAACTTTTTGAGGCACATCAATATATGAGCAGAATGCTAGTTTGTTCTTACACTGGAGAATGTGCAAGACTTTCCCTTATCATGTTTGATAATTATGTTTGATAAATAGTAAATATTGGATAGAATAATTTGATTCTTCAGGGATTAATTCTATGACACATCCAAAATTTGTGTAGATGACAAAAATATGTTGTGGAAGTGATTCATATAAAAAATGGATAGGGTTCATGATTTTTTTAATAAAATGACCCTAGATGTGTATGGAGTAGATTAAGGAAAGCATTGTTGTGAGGATCCATCAATGCAAGAATATCGTACTAATGACAATGAGATGAAAACCATCTCATTTAATATGAATTGTGATGAAGCAAGCATATGTTTCAGAATGTACTTATCCAGATACACAAAGTTTTGCATTTCTGTTTTCTTAACAGACCTTGAAACAAACGTGACAGATGGTGAAATATGCCTTGCAGTCAAGCCTTTAACTGTCAAGATGCCACATTGCACAGTAAGTGTTGATAGCAGTCTTTCAAAATACAATTTATTTCATCCTGGTGTAGGTACATCTTATGAAGATATGAAATTATTATTTTGGTTACTGTCTTTTTTTCTTTTTTTTAAAAGTTCAATCTCCTTGTATTAATGCAATATTGTGATCAGTTGATTATTATTATATAAAAAATGATACTTTATGAATGGCTCTACTTGTTTTGAAATAAAAATAATTATAAAAAAATCAATGTAAGGGAAAGAGCATAAATGGTCAAAAAGTAAAGCGATACAAAGATGATTTAAGACAGGTCAAAACAAATGACATCTTAGTTTCTCTCTTTTTTTTGGGGGGGGGGGGGGGGGAGGAGTATTTTTGTAGCATATAAACTTTGGAGTCTATCCTAAATGATGTTTAGAGTCTTTAGACCAATGCACCTAAAAAAACTAAGAATGATAGTATACAGAATAATAAATACAAATGGTAAATTGCTATAAATTGTTTTTCTCCCCCCCCCCCAAATATTTTCTTCTCAACAGTTGCAGGATTTTGGTGTTTTACCTCCTATCATTAATCACTTTCTGGTGGATATCAACTACATCATCTCAGAATACTCTGTAGATGACAAGTGGTGCTATGTACTACCAAGGTAAGTATTTATATTTAAATCAATAATTAACTCAAATAATGATTAAAAATTAGTTTATAATTATGGATTCTATCAACTGTTCCTTTTACTCTTGAACTTTTCAAAATTGAATTGTTCTGTACATTCTCCAGAATTTTTTTTTTTTTAAATCACCTTTCACAAGATAAGTTTGAAATGCAGGTTGTGTAAATAAGTTTTTGCCAAATGTAAACATAGGTTCAACCAAGATCTATATTTGTGAAAAATGCATATATTGAACATTTACTTGACTGGTCTTTACCTATATCTTGTTGGGAGAGATAATTTTAAATTCAATATTTTCACATCTAATGAAGATAGCCAGATACACGCCCAAGCACCATTTATTGTGAAATCATACCAAGATTTGTTCTCAGAGCCATTGGAAATAGCTTTAAAATAGAAAAAGAGACTGTCCCCTTTTGAGTTGAATGATTAATTATTTAGATTCCCAACTTACTAAGAACTCAAAACCTGTAATTACATTAATTTGACCATAAAAAAAAATACTTTAATCTAATAATGGTCTCTTTATTCCAGATGTGCTAACAACCATTTAAATCTGATTTTATCTTTTATAAATCAATGATAACATGTATAGTTGTAAAGGTGTGTGTGACAAACTCAGTTTACTCTACTTATTATTATCATAAACTGTTGTAGAATGTAGACCCTGCTGATTGATTTTGACTTCATTTTACAGTATGAAGAAAGGGAAAGTCGTGAGTCTGACGCATCATATCCCATCTTCCAGTCCTTACAAAACCTATGGTGATCTGAAGAAGTATTGGAAAAATAATGTAAGTGAATCCCATTCCTCAATTTGGCAATATGATAATTGTTATAGGATGACGATAATTGTTATAGGATGACGATGCTTGTCATGTGTAAACTTCTTATCTTCTACTGTCTTTTTCAAAGACGCATTTTAGAATGGAGGCTTCCTTAAAGGAATAAAGACAATTTTAAAGGTTTTTAGCTTCTTTTCAAATTGTTCATTTTCCTTTCATTCTCACCAAATCTTACATTAAAATGTAGAACACTGTTTCATACTGATTATCAGTAGCCACCATAAAATTCAAGCTCACATTTTTCAATTTTAAAATGAATCCTCAACTATGTTTTTTTTTTAAAGGTATAATTATTTAATTGATTTATATTATGATACAATTACATATATTTAACTCGTGTTGTATATGTACCTAGTTGTGTATTACTTTTTATAACAATGAACAATGCAGAAATAAAATCTGACAAACAGTCACTCTGTATAAGCTTAACTTTTTATTTGTATTATTATTCTATTCTTCACAGTATGGCTACAGATTACCAGAGAGTGGAGAAGGCATAGTGTACATCAACATCTTCTTCCCTGCAATACCACACACTATGTTCACGTATCCTTCATGATTAATAGAAATAAGAATAATTCATTCGAACAATTCAAATTTGCAAAGTAGTAAGGGATTTTCTATGGATTTGTTTGTGCTTTGGGCGACACATACACCTCTTTGCATGAGGATATTTGCTGTTTTAAATATTTGGTAAGATCAATGGTCTTATGCAATTCCATGGTGTTGATATTAGACTTCAAACAAGAAAAAAATTGTGATCAGTTTCCATTTTATCGGGTATATTAACGTAGTATATTAATTTCACATTAACCTCCATTTTGTTTAAAGTTACATAAGAAAGAAATCAATATCATGTGTAAATCATTTCATTTAAGAGCAAGATTTTAAAATATTAATGTTTTAGTCCTTCACCAAGAATCATTTTCAGTTACCCAGAGTTCTGCATCAGGAAGATTGAACTAAGACCGGTTCCTAGAGTTGATTCTACCCCAGTCCTGCAGGCATTCCTGACAGATATTAAGAAGAAGATGCCACATATGTGCCACACCCCTCTAGAAGTCACAAGGAAGCCACAGTACACAGCAGTCACCATGAACTTGGCTAATGGATATGTAAGTAGCGAAGATCTACTAGCATACTTCCGTTCTGGAGGAATTGTGTATTGATTACCATAAAGTGGATGGGGATTTGGATCAGAAAATTTAAAACAAAACTAACAGAAAATGCTGGGAATCACACATGATATGGTTTGTTATGCATGCGGTTCAGGACTTTTAGATTTGTTTCCTTATCTGTCAATGCTTATTATGCAGCTATTATACATTTTTTTACCAAAATGCTTTCCTTATGTCATTTAAGATCTATTTAATTTTGTGAGATTTTTCCTGTATATCAGGATTACCATTTAAAAAAGCACATGAGATGACTGTAATGGAGCCAATCAATCAATTTCTCTTCTTTAATAGATTGAATCTGAGGGCCATTCAAGTATGACTCTGATCAATAGGAAATCTACTGTGCCACAGAGAATCCCTGCTCGAGCTATAGTGCCGGTCAGTGAGAGCCGCAGCCAACAGCACAGCAGCCAGCCACAGGTATCTCCTTACAGACCACTGACTGGACATCCAGCATACATCAAGTCTGCCACAGGCTACATCATCAAGACCCCTCAGAACATGTCTCCTGTCACTCCAGCCCTCCCACCCAGTCAGTTTGGGTACCCACATGATGGCTCCTTGTCTAAAGATGGTCGGCAGAACGCTCAGCAAGGCACCAGATCACATTGTCCATTACCGTATGGGAGCAACACAAAGGTGACTCCTTCACGACGTCATCATGATCTTCAAAGTCCTAGGCAGTCACCGTATGCTGCTAAAAGCAATCTATCCATGCCAATGGGTTCTCCTGGTCAGCAAGGTTTGTTCTGTACTCCTCCACATCCTTACACATCACCAGCTAACACCGGAGTACATCCTTACGCATCACCAGCTAACACCGGAGCACATCCTTACGCATCACCAGCTAACACCGGAGCACATCCTTACACAACACCAGCTAACACCGGAGCACATCCTTACCCATCACCAGCTAACACCGGAGCACATCCTTACCCATCACCAGCTAACACCGGAGCACATCCTTACCCATCACCAGCTAACATCGGAGCACATCCCTACGCATCACCAGCTAACACCGGAGCACATCCCTATGCATCACCAGCTAACACCGGAGCACATCCCTACGCATCACCAGCTAACACCGGAGCATATGCCGTGGGTCCACAGTTGACACCAATAACAGGAACAGTTGCTACTGGGAGGAAGGAGTTACCCCAGTCTGCTCCAAAGTCAGCCAGAAATCTAAACCACACTATATTCTCTTTGGCTGCTGATCAGCTTCAGCACTATTCAGAACAGGATATCAACAGTAACTCCCCTCATCATGCGTGTATGCCAGCTTATCGGAAGGAAGGAGGCAGGAATGTTGGTTCTGCAGGAGATGCCAGTAGTTTACCACCACCTCCACTACAGCAGATGCAGAATCTCCAAGAAAGCAATGGAATGCTCCAACCAGGGAATGGTGGAGGCTTCCTAAGAAATGAAGTATGTAGAGAGACTCAGCAGCCTTCTCCTCCACAACCAAGACCCTTCGTGCCTATCTTTAACCCCAAGCCATCTCGCTCAGTCCCATCGGCTGCCAGTGGAAACCATCCACCCCAGGTACCAAAGATCAAACCCTCGTTCACCCCACACAAACCAAGATCAGTCATGCCATCAACATTCATGTCCAGAGCTACTACCACACCCACCCACAAGCCCGCAACCCACCCATCAACCATTGATCTGATAGCTTGTGAGGATATCATCCCACCGACCCAGCCAGGACTGAAACAACACCCTCACCATCATCTGCCACACTCTGCAATGCTTCTGCAGCAGCAGTGTTCTCCTTCTCCATCGTCCAGTGCCACCCATCATCAACCGGCTGCAAGACAGGCACTTCATTTTGGACCCAGTAAGGTATCTTCATTCAAAACAGTGTCCAAACCCAGTCATCCTCCCATGGTGCATGTTGCCACCAGCTCAAACAACCATGACAAAAAGAGAAAAGCTAAGGTAAAGCATCTTACATTTATTTTCCCAAAAGAATAACCCATCAACTGGCCCTCTATGTATGATATGTATGGTTGCATGTATGATAACAAAAAAAAGGGTGATAACTATATATAATACATCCAATTTTGACAACATTTAATGTCTGATGTCATTACACCTTCCCATAATCTATTACAGAAGATAATGTAAATGTAGCTCCGAGGCCACATTGAAGGGCGGGTGGGGGATGGAGATTCTGTTAATTTATAAAGTTGATCAAGTATTGAATGTGCACATAAACCAGTTCTGTTTGTGTCTTTGTCAAATTAATATTGTTGATATAACATAGCAGTGGGGAAATTGATCCCATATACTCCTTGAATGGAAAGATGAACTCGATCTGAATATTCTTAACATGTCTGTTTTCCTTTGCTTACATTTTTAAAATGGTAGGATGGTGACGACGCTGGAGAAGCCAAGATATCAAAGCCCCGCTCCAAACCCAAGGTTCAAGAAAATGTGGATGTTCAACTGATGGCCCAAAATGATCAGGTAAGGTTATGATAACTGGAGATCATAATTCAGTGATGGCAGTAAACCTTTGATTTATTGCTTCATTGAGTGCAGCTAGTTAAATAAAATATGCAAATTATATATTATTGAGTGCCTATGGGGCAATTGAATTTTAGACAGTTGTTTTTGTTGCTTGCATTTATTTGCCAGAAGAAAAAAAAGGAAGAAGAAATCACAAGTACAACAAAAATGAATGAAACTCTTGATCTATGTATTAGGTTAGGTGTGGTAAAATAATAGGAAAGAAGGAAAGAAAATATTAAAATGAAGCTTTGCTTAAAGAAATATGTGAATATTGTCTATTTTGACAAACATGTATATGGACAGGAATATGTTCCAGCCTTATAATCTTCACCGTTCGTTCGTTAATTCTATTTCAATTTGACAGCTCTCCAAGGTGAACAGCATCACACTTGTATCTTGGTTGAAGGAGAAGGGTGTCCATGTGTCATCCAAAGATAAGAAAGTTGACCTGATATCCAAAGTTATGACATTCATCAACTGCACTGCCAAAGAGATGTGAGTGAGTGAGATGCATTCTAGCTCCCAAGACGTACAGGATGATACAATGTCATACAGGGGGGTGTTTCACAAAGATCCTAAGTTGAACTTATCTCTAAGTTGGACTTAACAAATATGGAAAGCCGTTAATTAGCATCTATGAAAATATTTGTAAAAGTTATTTTAAAAGGCATAAAATGTTGATTCAAATCATTCATATTTTCTATTATCAAGGAGATTTCATGTTCTTAATATGGAATTTATAAAAAGTCTGAAGTACTTGAATTTTTGCTTTTGAATATGTTATTTCAAGACTACAAATAGCTCTCCATAATTTTTAAGTCCAACTTAGAGTTAAGTTCGACTTAAGATCTTTGTGAAACACCCCCCATGTCTTCTACAGTTGAAGAATGTACACTGTACCAGGTGAGCGCATATCCTATAACTAGAAGAAATGTTTTGCTGAAATTATGATATGAAGTGTTCACACTACCAATAGGATATTGAAGAAGAGTTTGCCCGACATGTCAACATGTCTTAACAACGTGCCTGGACATGGTTGTTATGACTTTCTGCAGACTGCCAAAGTTTGCCATTCTTGAACTGAAGCCATAGTTGAATCAGAGTTAAACTTCAGAAAATAAAGTTAATGTTTATACAGAAAACAGAGTTGGTGTTTAAACATAAAATAGAGTTGGTGTTTATATTGCATTATCTGTTTGGTATTTCATCTTATTCATGTTATAATACAAAACATGATTAGCAGCTTTAGAACTTTTTCATTGATGAAGATAATAAACACTGAAGAAGATATAGAAAATGTACATAGATTTGTCAAAAGACCTCTTAAACTTGTTTAAAAGGCCTTTTGATGTATTTGCAATGGTGAAATTTGGCCGATGCTATCACTTATTGTTGTGTGTACAATCTAAAATATCTAGAATGTTTATTATTTTTCTGGACTAAAATTGTCCATGAAGATAATAGGAGATTTATTTTATACAATTTATGTATTTATCAAATATGTCATGGGCTGTCTAATCACAGAAAACCAGGGTGTGATGCAATCGAATATTAGTGTGTGATCAATCTGAACTAGTATGTACATTTTTACAGAAATACCAAATGGTCTCTCTCTCTCTCTCTCTCTCTCTCTCTCTCTCTCAAGTGATATTGAAATGTAATTTGTTAATATCTTGATCAAAGTTGAAATGCAAAATAGGTAAAGATAAAATATGAAGTTATGTTGAATATAATATATTGCAATCTTATATAGGAAATCTTGTAAAATATGTAAAATGCATGTTGATAATCAGCTATACCTCAATTCGTTAATATAGACTGTATAATATATTTAAATGTATATATGCTATAATATATTGATTCAGAAATAGTTCTATAATTGTAATTAACTGAGATATAGTTATATCAATTTAAATTATTGGGTCAAAAATATTCTAATATTCTAAGTTATTAATCCAGATATAATTATATAACTGTAAATTATCGATTCAGGGAAAGTGCTGTAATTATATATTATTGATGTAGATGTAATTACATAATTGCTAAAATGTTAATTTAAATAGAGTTCTATGATTATATATTATTGATTAAGATGGGTATGTAATTGTAATATATTGATACAGAAATAGTTGTATAACTGCAAATGATTTATTAATGCATAGTTCTATCTGGAAATTATTTAAACAGTTCTATTATAGATTATTGATTGAGACAGTTCATACTGTACATGCAAATTATTCATTCAGACACAAATATTAACTTGTTACTGATTCAGTCATGTTCTACATTAAAAACAAAATATAGTGAGTTTATTACGCTGGTATACTTCTACTGCTGCACTGACCAATGTAAAACAAACTGCTTTATAAAAAGTACTCTAAATGTTTCATGATTTCTTTTGTTATCAAACATCAACAATCTGCATGTGAATTAGATTGACAAATGAAAACAAACAACATTAAAATACCTGCTAAATGTTTTTAAAGGTAATTGGTCACTTTGCAGTTAGTTGTAAATATTACTTCTACACATATTGAGTTGCCTTGTATACTGTTTACTCCTATAGTGTTAATGTAAATTTACTCTAGCATATCTTTAGCTTAGATAGATGTAAATATGTTGTGAATCTGATGAAAATATAAATGCAGTAGATATATGTACCCAAAGATGTTACTTGTAAGAGATAGTCAGTAATTTACACTTTGTATTATCAAGGATTTTTCCTCTTTTTTTACTGAGCATGTTATCATGTCCATTATTTTAAGATGTTGTATACTGTGTACACTTTGTACATGTATATATAGATTTGTTTTGTTCATGCAATCTTGCCTTTTAAAATAAAGCTTTGATGTTCTTTTCAATTTTCTTGTAATTTCTCTTCCATAATGAGCTTTTTTTGCTTCTTTCAACTACTATTTTTTCAATTTACATTCTTTATTTTTTTAAATTTTAACATTTAATGGTGCAAACCTTTATTTACAGACCTGAACACAAATATTTGAGGTTGGACATACAGAGAGAGAGAGAGAGAGAGAGAGAGAGAGAGAGAGAGAGAGAGAGAATGACAATGTGTGGGAAGGGGTAGGGGAATGAAATGAGAAAAAGAACAAGAAACAAACAATAGATTGTATCCACAGTGTTGGCAAAAGTCAAAGAGGTAAATAATAGATCTAATTTCGGATAAAACTATGGGGGTAAAGCACAACCATTGAAAATAACATCATTAAGGAGTTATTGTTTTCTATCTGAATCTCTTAAATGTTAATAGTGTGTCACTCTCAGAGTGACTATTGATTTGGTTTTGGACCAACAAGAAGTACCAATCAAACAAATTTTCACTGAATCCATATCTCAACCAACACTAGTCTAAGTAAATGATAACAGTTATAAGAACTCAACAGTGCTTATCCAGCTGGACTTTATTTGACAGGCAATCTACACATATACATTTCACATGATAATTTGACACACCTATTTTAGGCCAAGGTTTGGGAAACTTCTGATGCAAGACATACGTGTTAGACGTGCATTAAAAGATTTAAGTACAAGTTGATGAGGAAAAATAAATCATCGTATATAACTACTGATTCGTTTTCAGAATCGAGTTAATTAGCCAAATTTACCATTCAATCTACACACATTTGCAGCTAGTAATGCTACGGTCACAAAGGTTCGTACGAACGATAATTTCGTACAAATCTCCCTGTTTTTCCATTGTCTTCCCGAATTTCCATTGTCTGAAAATCGTTAGTACGGCGTTCGTAGCAGTTTCTAATGGCATTTGTGACCGAGGCCTCAATAGGGATTAATTTTGTTAGCCTTTCACAGATGCACAATTGTAAAGTCTAACCAGCTTAAATACACAAGCCCACTATTACCAAATACATTATGGTATTACTTTAATGAAAATGGTATTGAGTACATATAACATTGCAGAGCATTTTTGAAGAACAATTTAGAACTAAATGCAGACAAAATACAAGGTTTAACTTTATACAGCCATCTTGCCAAATACCTAGACATCATATCTGAAACAGGTATACAACCTGAAATATATTTTTCAACTATGAAACAAAACATAATTAATAAACTATAGATTGAATAAGTAAAAACTAAATTGTGAATTTAGAACTGTCCTCGAACAAAGGTAAAATGTGAAGATATTATATATACCGTATTATATACCGAATAATTTTGCGACGATGTATGACATGTATCATAAACTCAAGGTAAAGTCAAGACAGTAATTGATACAAATGCAAGTCGATTTAATCACACTAAATTCCTATTGAAAACAGTAGTGAGGTTTGAAATAAACAAACAAACATAAGAAAAAAATGACTTCAAAATGACCTGAAGTCTACTTTCAGGAACCTAATTTTCAGAGAAATTGAAAACCAAATGTAGTTAACAATGTTTTTTTTATGCCACAAGAAGATGATATTAATGATGATTTCTAACATTAACTTCAAATTCGATTTCATGAAGGTTCTTAAGTACCACAATGGCTGAAGTTCTTTCCATTCTAAATAGGTGGTATTATATAACTTCAGTAATTCTTCACCATTACAAAGTTTGAGCATATCATACAAATTGTTGTAAAATATGTGTACTTGTAAGTGCCACATTGATACTTCATACTTCATGTACATGCATTACAACAAAATATAAATTAGTACTTTGAATAGAGGTCTGCAAGTCAAAAAGAAAATTAAAGAACAAATCACGTCATAGCTTTGCCTATTCTATGAGATCCAAAGGTTATATTAAATAAATGCCATTCAGTCTAGAATTTTCATTAAAATACTGTTGTGATAGCCTAATTTTTTTTATATTCAGACTCTCTATTTCTCAAGATAGAGCATATCATTACAGTCTATATTGACCTAAGTGGCATATAGACTAAATGCCTCTAAAAGGGAAACTACTCAAGAAATAATCTCTGTCTGGTTGATATCCTACCGAAAATGGATGAAAAGCCAACACTTTAAAGGCAATGCTTACAGCTATCATCATTTAATAAAACAAATGAAGCTTTAAATAGTTCTGAACACATCAACCAACTACATATTTTCATGGTTTTTCATAAATCGGAGGGTTAACGTAGTTTCTCAATATGATATAGAGGAATATAGAAAACCGGATGTAAGCAGTTAGCATTTATGTCACTGTGAAACTTTTTGAAGATACTGACGATGTTCCTGTATATGTAATGATGAAATGCCCACTATATCATATGTATACCATAATGTAGGCCTATATGTTGAGGCCAACTTGCAGATCCGGTACATGTAAATGTGAACAAGACAGCTGGTTGAACTTTTTGTACTTATGCAACTTTACATCTAATCTCTGTTTCTTTAATGAGACTTGGAGGTTTAAAAATCCCTGCATTCCATATCCAGATTTTGGAGGTGCTTGTCTTCACTTGAAGATAAATAATGTTTCATTACAGATACACAATAATATAAGATTGACTTGGACAAACAATTACATTAAACAAGGTAGCATTTTTTTCTTGAGAGTAAATTGTAATTAAGTACACCTCTATAACACATTTTACACAATTGACATAGCTCATTTGAGTAACATCTTTATACAGTACTAATGACAGATGTATGGTTTTAAAATGAATCTAATTAACATTATTATTTTTCTTTAATCATTGCTGTTAAAAATTCAATTACCCATAATTTGCTCCTGAAGACTTAATATCTCTAAAAAAATTAAAGCCATTGATCTACTAAAAGTTGATATGTATGTTGTCATGTTTGAATAAATATCTGTCTTTTGTGTCATTTAAAAAAAAATTGTTTGTTGAAGTCACCATTTAAAATTGACAAGAAAAATTAAGATATCTATTTAAACATGACAACAAACATGTCAGTACTTGGTAGATCATGAGTTTAAATGCAAACAAACCAAAAAAAAAATACCAGTTTATAACTATATTTTAACAAAATATCACATTATTCTCTACACAAAGCTGGAATGTTATTCTACAGAGCAAACTTCTTTCAACAATATTCTAAAGAATAATTTGCTTTAATTAATCTCACATTTATAGAAGATCCTGCCAAACATAAACATGACAAAGAATGAAAATATATACATTCACTAATATATAAAACTAAACTCCTCTGTATACATTTTCATAAAATGTATCATATAACTTTAAAAGTAGATGAATAGCTAATTGTCAGTTTTTTAAACCATGATGACTCTGTATCTTGTTAAATTCTAAATACAATGGAAATTTAGATGTCAATCAAATTGCACCACATTATGACTTCCACCTACGTAAAGCTATACAAGCACTTACTATGTAAATATCATTAAATAAAGAAGAACAAAAAGAAACAAAATATAATGCTGTTATACATTCCAGCGTCACCTTCAACAACAATATCCAACCCCTTTAGAATTATTACCATTTATCATTCATAATCTAAGAAGATTTCTAACTTGGGTTCTGAACTCCATATTTCATTATTTAACAAATTTAATTTCAAATATATTTGTCATCAGTCCATGAACTGTGACATGTTGCATGACACATGCACAGAGAGGGACCTGGCACAGGCCAATGTCGTGGCACAGAAAGTGGTTGAACAATGATGTTTTTATGGTGACAAGACATTACAGATAATTTCAACATGTATGTACAGAGAAAAAAAGTAAGAAATAACAAAAGGATACATTTACATATAATATATAAACAAAACGAAAAGGTTTGTAGCTCAGGCATATGATACTAGCTAGCAAGAAAACAGTGACGTATATATTGCAAGATAAACTGGCTATGAGAAAACACACACCCTAGGAAGAAAAAAAAGGAAATCAATTTGTATTTATAGCTGGCCTGCTTATTATAGGTTATACATGTACCTCACACTCCTACATAAACAAATATGTGAGTTATACTCTTTATACAAAAATTAACATTTCTATAATCATAAACTGTCCACAGCATAGAATTATTGCACAAACAATGCATCAAATTGATTTGAGAACATTGACTGAAACAGATATTTTGATAACTAAAACAATAATTTATATTTTTCTATGGCAACGACTTTCTTAAGTTTTCGGTTCATTCATTTCAGTTGCCAGATAGTCTATTTGTTAAATTGCTGTATTATGCACTGAAAGGGAGTTGAAGGCTTATTTATCTGCTTTCTCTCCGAGAGACCTTCAGCACAAATGGATTCAGTTTTATAACAGATACCCTTACAAATTACTTAAAGTGTGTCATCAATACATGTCATACATGCATGTCTACAAAGTCAGTCTACTTTAATCAAAATGTGAGACTTCACATTAAAATGTAATAAAACCTTGAAAATGACAATATCTTCTTCATATCAATCTGATCATATTACCCACTAAACAGACAAATCTATTAATCCATGATCTCATACGAGTTCGACCCTCTAAAATGTATACATTGTATTACATACTAACAGATCTTTGTTATTGTAATATACACAAAACTAAATGTATTAGCATTCCATGGAGAAAGTCAACCTAGTCAACTGAATTAGTTCAATTGTTTGATAAACATAGTTCAATTTTTACAAGTAGTCATAACACATATAACATGCCTTATGTAAATGATATGGACTATTCTTGTAGACTGCATTTTAATTTGGCATCACAATTCACACATACATTGATCAATATATATACTGCTCCAGTGATCAGAGTTGCATGCCTCCAAGCTAACCTGTTAGATGTTATATTACATGCCCTACCAGTCAATATCTGTTATATTAGATAGCCTTGATTAAACTTTGTTACATAAAATTAAGGATGATTGCGATCTTATGCCTTGTTTTATCTCGAGCACCGGTCCAGCCTGACGCATCAAATGCACTTGGTTATAAAGACGATGCAAACAAAGGGTAAGCGCTAGTGCTCTCAGGGTAGCTTGGATACAGTATGATGCAAAAGTATACCAGTACTCATTTGACCAGGTGGTCAATGTAATATTGAGAAATGACCGAGAGTGAAATATGCTAATTACGATACTCGCAGTCGATATCACGTGATAAGCTGTGGACCAATCACACCTTGTATCTGTAAAGGCTTTCTAATATTAAATGTTCATTATTATCAGAAACCTCAGTTTGCTTATCTCTTATCATATACATGTACATAGATGAAGGGCAATCACGCGAGGAAAGGGGCCATGCTGTATGATATGTACCGGTATATAGAGAACAGCAGACCTTTTGTAGCACCTGTGATGTCTAGAAGTTGCTCAAAAGGCTCATGGCTTCAGCTGCCTTGACTCTCACAGATGGTTCCTGATCCTTTAGTAGTTGTATCAGAGCTGCAAAATAAAAAAACACAGTAAATAGACATGGCATTTTCCAAGAACTTCAACTCTTTACATAGCGCCATTTGTCTGTTTCAAACATTCAAAGGCAACTGCTCCTCCAATAGTCATGGATTACACATTTTCTTGAGAAGATGGGTTTGAGGCCTGCTTTAAAGCTTTCTAGTTTGACAATAGAAATTTCTACTAGCATACCGGTACTCTCATATAATGTATTTTGTGAGTTGCTGTCTCCATTAGAGACGTTTTAAAGGCAACTTAATAAAATTGCATATGATTAACTTATTCAGAATAGTATATACACTCTGATATTTCTCAAAAAGAGGCAGAAAGCAAAATGATTTTAAGGTGAATGCATGCTTACACCTACTGTAACTCTGTCTAGAAATTTACATCAACTGGGACCCGTTTCACAAAGCCTTTTGTCAATGACAAATGACATAAACCAGTGACAAATCTGCTGATAACCAATCAGAAGCAAGGATTTCAGTAGCTTATAACAAAAACTGTCATTTGTCACCAATGACAAGTTTTGTGAAATGGGGGCCTGGGACCTGTTTCACAAAGCCTTTTTTTCAATGAAAATTACATAAACTAGTGACAAATTTGCTGATAATCAATCAGAATCAAGGATTTCACTAGCTTATAACAAAAGCTGTCATTTGTCACAGATGACAAGTTTTGTGAAATGGGGGCCAGTGGGGCATTTCACAAAGCCTTTTTTCGATGAAATATGACAAAAATCAGTGACAAATCTGCTGATAACCAATCAGATGCAAGGATTTCACTAGCTTATAACAAAAACTTTCATTTGTCACTGATGACAAGTTTTGTGAAATGAGGGCCAGGGGGCGTTTCACAAAGCCTTTTTTCAATGACAAATGACAAAAATCAGTGACAAATCTGCTGATAACCAATCAGAAGCAAGGATTTCACTTGCTTATCACAAAAACTGTCATTTGTCACCGATGACAAGTTTTGTGAAATGGGGGCCAGATCTCTGACATAGATATTTCAATTCAATTCCATAATTCCATAATAAAAACAGTAACATCAACATGCAGTAAATATAATAGAAGTACTACTTATACATAATTATTATATATCAAAAATAGTAACATATTGATAGTAAAAAGCAGGAACATACCTCCACAGACGTGATCCTTGCTGATGAGACTATGATTCTCCTTGGGTAGGTTACCGAGTAAGAATCCTATGCACATAGCAGCGTTAGCTCTGATATCAGGCCATGCACTACGGAAGAATGATACGTTACCCATCACATAGAAGTTCACCTTCTGGAGCAGGTCCACAATCTGAAAGAAAGATAACATCGAGATTAATGCCATGAAGGATGGCATGTGGCACATCTCAATGTGGCTCAACAACATGCTCTCTTTATAGAACAAAGCTTTTGAACATTAGTATCAACCAAAAGTCATTGGCACTTAAGTGTTTCCAGTTCATACTGTCAAGAAAGCTGGATACACTTGCTCATTAGATATCTCTTTTTTTTCTTTAGAGAAAGGTATTCAGTGTCTTTAAATAGGGAATATGGTCATACAACAGCTGTTTCTGAATTAATACTTGACTGTACATTAGTAATTATGATGATTGAATCTTGCATAATAACCTTGATGGAATCTTCTATAATTCTGTTAAATGATGTGAAATGTTAACAGCTTCCCTGATTATCTCCCAATCCACAAAGCCAAATCAATAAACATGCATGAATTAAATATTCATATGCGTTATATAAAAACTAGCTATTATTATTATTAAGTAACTGTTACCATGGATACTTACAATGACCTTGGAGAGGTCATACATGAATTCTCCATAGTTGAGTTTCCTGTCTTCTATTAGATGTTTCTGGAACATCTCGTTCATGGCACTAGACCCCATCAGAGTGCCAAACTGTCTTAGAGCAAATTTGCAGGACTGCAAAAACAAAAGAATATATTCATTCTCTTTTATCACCATCAGAATAAGAGATCAGTCCAATGACACGGATGTATACAAACGTATGATGTAGATTCTGATAAATCGGCTTTCCTATGTCACAGCTTACGCAAAATTCAAACTCAATACATATGATTTGTGTTTCATCAATAAAAAAACAAAGAACTTTCTCAAGAAATGTTAAGGTTATAACCATTCAAATTATTACTTTTATCTTTTTCATTAAGTTAAAATGTAAATTGATGTAACTATATATGAAATATTAAATATGTTAAGAGGAAAAGAAAAAAGAAAATGATTTGAACCCATTAATAACTAAGTCCACCCTGACTCTTCTAATACCTTCTTAACATCATCATCCTCATCATTAAGATGAAGCAGTAGACTGACAAAGTTGGTGTGGATCTGCTCCAAGAAGGGGTCTTTGGATGGGCCGTCACCAAACCGACTCAGGTTACCAAACAGTGTGAAGGCAGCTGCTCGTACTGACGCACGGTCCTACATGTACATGATAAACACAGACATGTGTATGTTTAAATCATATTCGTACAGTCAAACCTCCTTTAGTGACCACCTGTCTACAAAGACCACATTTTTTGTTTTTAAAGACTACCTGTCTACAAGTACCACTTTTGTATTTCCCCTTCGGAGGTCGCTATAGACAGGTTTGACTGTATATGCTAAAGCACGATCCTCACAAACAAGTAATAATCGGGTAAGTGTACATTTTTTCTATATTTCCATTTTAATGTAATAGATTATCTAAGACTACTTCAATCTAGTCCTTCCATATGGGTACACTTGTAATTTACATCCATACATAAAGTTCATGAACAATGCATTGCTTTGTTGATACGGCAATCCCCTTCAAAATGTAACCTAGGTCTGACTAAATATGAGGCTTAACCAATTTCATTTTTTGAGTGTTCACAACTGGTCAAATCCTACAATCCGATCATGTAGATCCCACTTGGTAATCATGTATAGTTGGTCCATGAAAAGGAGCGAAAAGCAAGGTTGTTGCTTTATTCCCTACAGATACAGAATTGGTGATCACTTCATAATGTGCGATGAAACTTTGTGGTCTCTTTTACATGAATAGGGGAAGATGAATATCTAAATGAATCTGGAAAAAGTTAAGGAAGTGACATAAAAAACTAACACATAAAAAAAAAAGAGTCTTTTCTTCTGTCTGACTTGTACTCACCTTTTCAAAGCAAGGTCTGATGCGCAGAGTAACATTGATGAGGATAGGTCTGACATTGCTCTCTGAGATCTCCATGAGGATGCGGGTTAGACCAGACATGGCTTCTAAGGTGATGCTATCCTCTGGGTCATCTTTATCATCCATACCGGCCATCATGGACGACAGGACAGTGGTAGTATACTTCTGAACCTGTTGAGTAAAAATAAGTAGTGATGAAGAGGTAAATACAAAATAAGCTACCATTTATATATTTTGTCTTGACATATGAAATTGAAGCACCCAAGAAGTGTTATAATCTGCAGATGAGTTGTGGTAATACTGTTCAATCAATATGGAAAATTAAATATCTTTTAATAGCTAGGGGTGTTTCGCAAAGCTCCTAAGTTGAAATTAACTCTAAGGTGGACTTAAACATTATGTAGAGCAATTTGTAAGCCTTAAAATAAAATATATTCAAAAGCAAAAAATTCTATGAAATCTCCTTGATAATGGAAAATATGAATAATTGGAATCAACATTTTATGCCTTTTAAAATAACTTTTACAAAAATATTTTCATAGATGCTAACAGCTTTATTAGAGATAAGTTCACCTTAGGATCTTTGTGAAACAACCCCCTTGAGGAATAAAGTCCTTTTACATGATGTTGAAATACTGTACATCTTTACCCAGATGTAGTTAATTGTACTCAGTGGGCAAAAAAGTCTGGGATTGCTTTCGCAGTCTAGTCTGACTAAAGCCTGGGTAATGATACTAATTAAGCTTTAAAATGCAGTTGAGTATTTCTGCATTTGAAGTGTACAACATAAATCGTCGCTGTTTTCACGAAGTGACGGTAGTGAAAAAAAATTGCATTCACTTTGCGTTACGATTTTCCTCACTACCGTCACTTCGTGAAAACAAGGACGAAATGTCTAATGCTTTTCAATACAATACTCAACTTGTAAGAGTTAATGTGAGTCATACACCTACATGTACTTATATCCATATACACTCAGAACCTCTTATTAACAATGTTAAACATGCAATTAATCAAGTTGCGGTTAAATACAAAGCATTGGCACATTATAGTTACAGTCTTGATGATTGAACGGGAATTACCTGCTCAGATCCCAGACTTGCTATGTTGCCCAGGCCCTTGATGCACAGCTTACGTACGATAGCATTGCCATCTACAAGCCTACCAAGGAGATTGTTCATGATGATCTCAACCTGTGAGATGTCTCCAGCACATCTCTGATTGACCAGCTAGATGATGGTGAAATAAACAAAAACACTTGATAAGTCGGCATCAACCTTTCTTTGGATGAAAGGATATCTCTTCATCAACTTTTATTCAATATATACTTTTAAAAAAATCCCCCCCCCCCAAAAAAAAGCAGAACAAAAATGTATCAGGCTATAGAAGTATAGTTGGTAGATGTACATGTAGGAAAATTGAACTCTCATTTACTGTAGCTATGAACTATAGACAAAGAGGTTGATTAAATGACTGTTCAGGTACAAATTTATAACCTTCATTATTATTATTAGTTCATAATACCTAGAGGAAACAAGGAAAAGACACTGTTCTTTCAAAGTAGTGACAAGAATTGAAAATGGCAGACAACAGAAGAGAATGGGAGAATGCTTCCATCACATACCTCAGCAAGGAAAGCTGTAGTAACGATTCTCTGAGTGTCAAACAGACTGTTGAGGTTTGGAGAGAGAGATCCAATAATCAGAGGAATGTAGTTACCTCTGTATTCTGCTACAGCCCTGTATGGAATAGCAAAAATAATAATGAAAGGAAGAGTTAGGGTTACACATATCTGTGTTCACATCCCATCATTATGCAGTACCAACCAAGTCACCAACTACATATTAATCAATAATACTAATAATAATCATAGTCTGTTCTTGTATAGCGCATAATACTTAGTCTCTATGCGCTTCCAAAGAGCTTCAGAAATTATTACCCTAGCTTTAGCTTTGGCTACTGATATCGACGCACAGTGCATTTCAAGGAATAATCCTACCAGGTACCCATTTACCTCACCTGGGTTGAGTGTGGCAAGTGTAGACCAATGTCTTGCCAAAGGACATTAGTGCCGCGGCGGGACTTGAACCACAGACCTTGTGATCCACAGTCCGGTGACATATCAACTCGACTACTATACCTCTAAATCAATCAACAAGCTGACCCATTAACCTCATTAATCTCAGTAGGTATACAAACCTGCCAAGTTCTTGTACTCCATCCTCATTCTTGTAGCTGTGTCATAAATCCTTTACTCACTACCATAGCTGCTTGATAGAGATAGTTATGTTACTGGAAGTAGCTTATGATTGGTTAGGCATATCATTAAGCTCCAGATTAGTTCCCTCTCATTAAGATTGTACATGTTTGTGGGAGGGAACCATTTGGAGCAACATGATTTAACCTGAGACCCATCTCGCGTACGAATAAATGCACATGTCACAACTATCCCTCTTAATAGGCTATGCTCAGTACCAACCGACCATCAACCATGCAACCAACCAACTGAAAAACTCATCCACTTACATATATCTTAGTTTACATACCTTCCAAGTACTTGTACCCCATCATCAAACTGGCTCTCTTCTTGTAGCTGCGTCCACACTCCTTCTTTACTAAGGAACTCCATGAGATCAGCTGAGTTGGGCCCTCGTGCTAGCAGGTGCTTCATAGATTCAGTCGCCAAGCTAGTCACAAATAAGAATAGAATATAACAATGTTAACAACATTATTAATGGGTGGAAAGGTTAAAAAGATGTTGAAGAACAAATGCAGACAAAAAGAACAACAAAAAAGGAAAGGAAACAAAAGGGGCATTAAAGATATCAGAGATGAATAAGAAAATGTCCATGCTAATTTACTTTATATATATATATAT
Organism: Strongylocentrotus droebachiensis; assembly: GCA_035222895.1. Lineage (NCBI taxonomy): Eukaryota > Metazoa > Echinodermata > Echinoidea > Camarodonta > Strongylocentrotidae > Strongylocentrotus > Strongylocentrotus droebachiensis. The sequence goes on from JAVYIG010007531.1 coordinate 56,262, forward strand.
ATTACTCTCTTTAGTTTTGTTTAATGACTTCTACACAAATAATCATTTCCCCCTCCTCCATCCCTTAAAAAATCAACATAAACATCAACACCATCATCATTTTCATCATCTTCATCATTATCATCAATTTCATTGTTGTGCATGACTACCATGCAAATACAAATATGTTTGGGAAGGAATAAATGATAATTCAATCTTTAAATTCTCTAACAGATCACTGTAAACGCTGTTATTTTTGTGTGATTAATTTTTCCGCTGAGCGACCCCTAAACATGTTCGTGGATTCTTAAATTAGCATTGCACGCAATTCAGCCCATTCAAAACACGCATAAGAAGTCAGGCTTATATTTTCACGAGTTCTAAAATTCGTGCTTGCTGATCTTAGTGCGAAATCCATGAAAATAAATGTACCGCAAATATTTCCGCGTTTACAGTACACAGTCACTTATCTATACTCACAAGCTAGGGCAGATGACAGCCAGTGCCTTGTTGAATGCCTTCACATCTTTGACATTCACAATCTCTTGCTGTTGGATCTGATCAGCCTTGAGGGACGGAGTTTTGACCTTACCCACGCAGGAACCGATGTAGATCAGGAGAGAGGAGAACAGTCTGGGGAAGTTATCAGAGACAACGTCTTCTGATTCCTCCACTTGGAATGTTTCAGTCAAAGCTGATACAACCTTGAAAAGGAGATGAAACAAAAGCCATACATTTGAAAGCTTTTCAGTAATACATTTGAAAGCCAAATGTAGGTCCTGACCTAACCTTCAAACTATTAAACATATGGTTTATGGAGTGTGATGTACAGAACCTTATCCTTACCCTAACTGGTTATACAAGGATCCAGAAACTGACCCAATTGACTTAATCAAACTATGACCACTCCAACATCCATGACTCTTTGATGAGTTTTTGCTTTAAATACATGTAAATCCTTTTCTATGACAGTTCATTAGAATGTCATCTGGAATTGACAATGGTTGAATGGGAACCCCATATCATATCAGTTTCTGCTAATATTGCTGATTATCTTAGCCATTTCATGTTTCATACATTTTTAATTAATGTCTTTCTTCTCTTCACATATAAGAATATAGAACATAGAACAGAATATTCATTTATTCATTTATTTATTTATTTTATTAATGCATGTTCACATTTTCACAATTCATTGGAGTTAACATCACATGAAAAAGAATATAATATAACAACTCATTTTCAATTTTACAACCCATTTGAATTGACTTCATGTGAAAAAGAATATAACAATGTTTTATCAAAGACAAGTTGCAACTAATATACAGTTTAATGAATGAACACACAAGCTCAAGAAAAGAATGTATTTTGAAGACAGTAAAGTAATCCATCTACTTACGGACAGTGGCAGCAAATTGGCAACCTTGGAGAGGACTTTCTTGGTTTTAGGATCTATCTTCTCATCGACATGAACATTACGAGCCATCATATCCAGACACCTCTCATAGACTGCCTGTAGGAGACTGCTATCACAGGCTAAGGTTCGCCAACACTCTACTATGTGTCTGGAGGGGGAAGAAATAAATCAGTGAATTTGTAATATGCATCAGACTTCAATTTAAAACCATGTAAATGTCAATAGTTTGTTACTTTTGTGTTGATTTTTGTTGTGTAAGGCATGCTTGCCAAGATCAGAGAGTGAAGATAGAATTGCTTTTTTTCTACAGAAGACTTCAATCTGAGAAGCAAGTTAATTGGGGAACTGAAGGGGGAGGGGTAAATGTAACAAATACTAACATTTTCTTTTTGATAAATATTGGTAATTCACTGAATACTAAGCTGAATGAAGAAACACTTTTTACAAGTTCTTTGCGTTGCAGAGGAATATCTAAGTGAATTTACAGGATTTACTACTAAACCAAATAACTGTCATGTTAAACAAAGTTATTAAGCAAATATTAATCGACTACGAGGGTAATGGTACAAACTATCATCGCCTCAGTGATCTCGGGGCTACTATCTTCCCGAGCCGCAAGGCGAGGGAAGATGGTAGCCCCGAGATCACCGAGGCGATGATAGTTTGTATCCATTGCCCGAGTAAAGGAGGTTAATATTTGTTTTATATCCCACATCGGCAATAAGGTCTATTTAAAGTGAATTTTACATAATAATAAGAACTGATTCTGCAGACAGTTTAGCTTCAGCTAGATTTTACAAAGCGCAACATGCATACATGTAATACAGTTGATGCGCGCTCATTTGACATTGACATTGACTTTGACATTTCGCGTAACCTACTTTGCTATGCGTATTCAATGGGCAAGGGTGGGCAAGTGGGGTAGCAGCAAAAAATTACTTTACAAAAGTACTATCTCGACCTGAGATCGAAAGATAGTACTTGTCTATACCTTTTTCGTGCTCTGTACAATCGCAATGCAAACAACTATACATGAGGGATATAATTATAAATATAATGTTAATATCATGCTTCTTTCAAAGTGAAATCACTGGATGAGTAAGAGTCCATCGGAAGGATTTGATCTCTACTTACTGGTCATATGGCAGTGGGAATCTGATGAGTGTATTGAGGACTGGTTTAAGATGAGTTGAAGCTAGGGTTCTGATAGCTCTCATTGTCCCTGTACGGGTCTGTGGGAAAGTGATTGATGCTAGCTTGGTGTGTAGGGCAGTCATCAGCTTTACAACCTGTAACAAGAAGACATGGAAATGAATGGATGGGACTACAGATGGACTCCGGCCATACCAGTTTCATGGATTTCAGAAAAATTTCATGCAATATGAGTATAAAATCATACTAATATATACCTCACTTTTGTCTTTTTTTCTCTTACGGATACACACATTTCATTCCTCTATTTTGCTTACATGTACATCAAAACGAAGCAGAAGTTATTAAATCTCAGAAAGTACCAACATAATAACAGTGAAGATGAAATATAATCCAGTTACAATAAACAATAAATTGTCAGGAAAATTCCATATGCTACATATACTTATGGTTCAGTAACCAAAACACTCTAACATTTTTAATGTTTTTTTTTTACTAACTAGTATATTTTTGTATGCAAAATGTAAACATGTATGAAAGAATAATGTCCATAATTGGAGAATTCTAGTAGTTAACTGTAAGCCTGAAGGCTTGTTCACATATGCTGCAGTAAACGTGGTTTACCTTGACATATGTGAACAAGTTTTTTTTATAGTGCATGTGCTACACAAACAAATATATCTTATTACACACATAAGTATGCATAAGACCTATGTTGCTATCAGCTTTTTTCATCCACACTTGCCATTCATTTAATAAACATACAAAAATCTTATTTTACTGTGGCTTATGTGAATAAGTCTTTGTTGATACTTACAGATGTGATGAGTTCAGTTCCTCTAGACTTGAGGATGGTGTTAAGGACAACGCAAGCACCGCTGGAAGAGTGAGACTGGATATCAAGCAGGCCCTCTATCAGAAGAAATACAAAGCCTTCTAGCTGCTCACTGGGTACTCTCTTTGCAAGGGCCTTGGTTGAGTGAATGAGGATGAGAGAAGGGGGAAGAGAGAGGGAGAGAGGGAGAGAGAACGGGGAAGAGAGAGGGAGAAAGAGAGAAAGGAAGAGAGATTGCGAGAGAGAGAGAAAGAATGAGAAAGAGAGAGAGACAGAGAAAGCGAGAGAGAGAGAATGAGAAAGAGAAAGAGAGAGGGAGAGAGAGATAAAGAGAGAGAGAGAGAGAGAGATAGAGAGAGAGGGGGAGATTGAGAGAGGGAGAGAAAAAGAAAGATAGATTCTTTCATAAATATACATTTCTGAGTACTTTTGGAGCCTGCCAATTTTCATTATATATTTCTTCAAACTACATGAACTACTTTGTGGTCTAGATTAGATGAGCATTACATTAAAAAACGAGAGTTCACAGAACTATTAGGTGAAAAGGAGAGTCAAATGCAATAGCAGCAGAGAAAGATGCTAGGGTTACCTTTGAGAGATCACTGATGATACTAAAGAGAGCCTGTGCATCTGTGGTTGTACTCCTACCACGAAGGACGGATAGAGCTTCCACCATCTTGTCTTCATAGTCCCTTGCTCTCCCTACAAATAAACAGACATAGAGGTATGTAGACAAAACATGGAAGAAATTTAAATTCCATACCTGAAATAAAATGTAATGTATCTTACATTTTGTTTTAAGAATTGTCAACAAATAAGTGATATTTCCCTTCAGTGCTTGTTCTTTATAATCACTAGTAAGGTCATAGAACTTCCATAGCACATTTTGACCGTTCCACAGTTAAATCATTCTCCCTGTTGGCATGTAACATTTCATTGCTACAACAAAACATCAGATACATGTATTAGATTATATCATTTATAGGAATACATGAAAATACATTTACAAAATATTACAAAATTGACTGAGTGAAAGAAAAAATGAAATATGGAAATAAAATGAGTGAAAAATATAAAGAGAAATTAAAATGTCTGAGCTGACCTTCATAAAGTAGAGCTATCTTGAGTGTGAGTTGAATGCCTTCTATAGCTTGAGCTCTAAGGTCGATGCAGGGATCTGAACACCGTGGAACCAGGTAGGCCAAGATCTCACCCATACACGTAAAGGCTGAAGGACCCTAAAGAAAAAAGATACATTAAAAGTATGAATTAGTATGGATTCATTTATATTTGTGGTACATTACTGCAGAGTGCAATCTATTGGAGCATCAACTTTGGTAAAATGATATATACTCATTCAAAATTTCTATCATGTCTATTCTTCAGATTTTGGAATTCTTTAATGCTCTTATGCTCCTTAGCCTGAAATCTACTTTACTGTCATTATCATCGTCAATCATTATCATTTTATTATTATCATTGTATCATCATTATGACCTGCACCAGTTTTACCCATATAGATCAATTACATGCTAAAGGAAGAAGGAGAGAAACAGTTTAGTTATCCACAAAGCTATTTAATCATCATCAACATTATAATACTCCTCCTCTGCCATCTCCTCCTCCTCATCATCACCATCATCACCACCATCATCATCATCATCACAACCATCACTAATAACACCAACATTACCACCACCATCACTACCACTCCAACTCCACTATCACCATCATCACCAACACCAACACCATCATCATTCTCAGTTCTCACTCTCTATCCTTACCCCTGTCACATCGACCACATGTTCTAGATAGAATGAAAGAAGGACCATAGTTGTCTCTACTGCTCTGTGTCTCTCATGTCCCTCACTTGACAACATCCATGGATGGAGGTGCTACACAAAAGAAATACACAATTGAATTTCATTCATAATGTAAACTTGCACTTGGAAATGGTTTTCACAAAAGTATTATGAAAAAAACGCTAAATACAATTTTACATGGATTCAATTTTATAATAATTATTTCAGACAGTATAAAGGGGGTTCTCTGGTATAAATTGTTCATGTTCTTTAAAACATTATTTACTTCTATAAATGTAATGCTTCCTGGGAGAAATTTCAATTATTTAAACATTCATCGTGACTGTGCCATGGACCAGTGATGGCCTGGTGGTAGAGTCGCTGCCCGGCAAGCAGTAGATGCAGGTTCAAGTCCCGCTGGTTCCAAGATTTTTTCTGACTTGTTTTTTAATACAGATCGATCAATCAATCTTATTTACTGGGTGTAAGCCACAAATATGTTTAAATAATTATGTACTTCATTGATATAAGATGTAGGGGGCCTGATTTTTTTCTTCATTTCAACCAGAGTTTAAGTCTCCCTCTATAAAGACACATGCTTGGAAATTTAAGCTGAAGTTAAACTTAGCTATACTATTTTAAAATCATCTCACAAGAAAAATCAATTTAAAGTATCTTCCCTGGTAATATCGTCAAGAACAATAATTATAACAACATAAAAAGTGGTTAAAATAGTTATCTTTTCAAGAGGTATGCCAGGGAGAATATCATCCTCATACCTTGAAGATATTCTGGAAGCCTATTGGTGTGATGTCTTTCCTCAGGAGCTCTTTCAGCATCTCATGAAGACTGTCCAAGGATGACTCTATTAGCACATCATACTCTGGGATACAAATATTATAAAAGAAAGTGAGAGGTACAAATAGAAAGAGAAAGAAAGACATAATGGGAGGAACATAGGGAGAAAGGATATGTTGAGACAATTATATTGCAGTGTCAGAACAGAAGGTATGAAATGAGAGCAAATTAAAGAGGGAGGGAGGGAGGGAAAGAGAGAGAGAGAGAGAGAGGGAGAATGAAAGAGAGAGAGAGAGAGAGAGTAAAATAGCATATATGTGAAAGAAAGCCTGATTTTTTTTTTTTAACAAGAGATTCTTACTTGTATTCACCAAGTTAAGTATGAATTTCATATACCCCAAATATCTAGGTAAAATGCAGGAGTAAATTGCCAATGGCGATGTTTCTGCTCATATTAACTTTGTCAGCAAGAACCATTATGATTCCAAATACCATGTGCAAGACTGACATCTAAGGGTTAGTCAATCTGTGTTTATCAAAATAATCTAATAAAAATATTGTTTATTCTATGATAAATCGTCTTTCGCATAATACTTTACGTTTGATTTCATTTTCTTTGAGTTCTTCCTTTCCCTTGGAGGTCATGAGGGGGCAGTCAGGTAGCTTAAAGAGACAGTTCACACCAGTGGTGATGAGTGTGAATGCATCGGCTTCAGAGAGGAGAGGATCAAGTTTACTGAAATACATTCTGTCAAGGAAAGCATACTCTATGGTGCTGTAACCATATTTAAAAATTTCACATTACCTTCCTTCAGGGGCAGGTCATAACATGCACATATAATTGTTAACTAATAAATCATTACATGTATCTGTATTACATTTCTTCTCTATTTTTACTCTCGACAAGCACTTTCAACATTCAAATCGGGTAAATAAACCAATCAAGGAAATAACAGAAAATACAAGGAGTGGCATATGGATGCAGCTAGGTGCAAGTATTTTTCCTCATAGAACAAGACATGTTTAACTATTTTCTTTCGTGACCCCATTTTTAAAAAATGGCAACAATAAACCACTAAAAACTAAAACTAAAATTACAAAATGATATCAAACCAGTTATTGGACCATAAAGACACAAATTTATCATGCTCACAGTCATTCAAATTTTGATTGAGCCCAAAAGGATACACTAACGCTGCACATGCCTGTAGCGCTAGGGACCTTGTTTCCGTGGTGATCTCCTTCGTACTCTCTGCCTGCATGTAGGACATCATGTGACCTAGGAGGTCGGTCTTCTTGGCGAACGAGTGCCTGGTCTTAAGATGGTCTGGGTGTAAGGCCTTACCAATCAGGTCTACAGCTCGGATTAGGTTCTGCTTCACAGTACTGTCCTGCAAAATGTGTAATCAATAAAATAAAAACTTTTGTAGAGTTTTGCTCAACATTCTGGCCAATAAAAGCATCCCATACTATTTTCAAGTCAAACAACTCAATATGAGATGAACAGTAGATATCATACTGCAATCGTTTCATAGAAGCCTATACCTTAATATTTTTTACGCTTAAAGGTGTAGACCAGTTTTGGAAACGCCCCCCCCCCCCTCAAAAAATGAAATGGAAGCTCTTACTACATATCATGTGAAAGAATATGTTTTGACTAATACGTGATGATACAAATTTTGCAGGGAAACCGCCTACTAATTGATATATTTGGTATATTATTAATTCTATCCGGACTGGATAGATATCGCATAGTCCCATATACATCTTTCTGTGTACAGTGCTTGTAACTTTACCAAGACTGGGCCAATTTTTTAAATATTTTGATGATTCCAGAACCGTGCAGTACACACCAATACTTATATGCTAGATGATCAACCTTTTCTGATCGATTCCACAACGTTCCTTTCACAATGCTATCGCATGACCAGAACTGGTCTATACCTTTAAATGTCTTACCTTGACATTTTTGAAGTGTGGATTGATATTCTTGAGGATGTTAGTTTCCACCCTAGATGCTATGATGTCTGTAGGTGCGTAGAGTGTCAGGTAACCATAGCAAAGCATCAATGTACTCTTAATCTTACCTGTATCCTCACCTCCTTTATCCTATACAGAATATGGAAAGAAGAATATGTCTTTGTTTATCCAACACTTTGTAATCAAAACAGTTTAGACATTTCTGACTTATTTCTTTTAATTCATGCTGAAATTTCTATCATTTTCAGGAGGAATATGTATTTTGGTGCTGATGCGAAAGGATATTACTAAAAATTTATGATTCTAGCATGCATATTTTACATTGAATAGTTTTACAATTAATAATCTTAATACAATGCAAAACACTGAAATATATCAAAACCTTTGAATACACAGCCAAAATACATCATTTTAAGATTGACCTAGTAAAGGAACAAAAATCTTGTTATTTCTTACCTTAACAAAATTAAAGAAACCAGAAGATTTCCTTGACATCTCTCCCTTAGTGACTGTCTCTAGTTTGGTGAGGGCTAGATCAAGATGAGAAGAGGCACAGAAGCCTACTCCAATGGCACAACCCTGTAACAAGCAAATACATCAGTTACATACATGAAATTTGACAATTTTATCTACATAGATTAAGTACAGAGTTCAGTAGTCAAAGTTCTTGCTTTAATCATTTTCAATGTGAACATATTGATTTGTTTTGTTTTGGTGTTCTCTCTCTCTCTCGGTCTAATGTTTATGACTCTATCTCTTGACACTACGAGTCTACAGCAAAAGAATTGTGTTATGAATGGTCAAGACCTTCACTCATTCGGTCTGTCTGTTGCGTTTGTATTTGGTAACAATAAGACTTCTCCCATTACATACATGCATATATACATACAGTATTTCAGCATATAATGTTTTTTTTGCTTTAAATCCTCTGCTTACCTCTCTTTCTGTCTGGTCGTTATGTTTGACCGTAGCAAACATGATGTCGAGGTGCTTCTGAATGAACTGCTTGTTGGTCACTTTCCTCATCACCACTCCAAGACATTTGTACAAGAAATTCTGAACGGGAAATTACAGGATTTAAGAGGATACAGAGATACCGGTAGCATGAAACACATGTCTCATTATTCTCTGTCAGCAGAAATTCAATTGCCATACATAAATCACTTTCACAGGAAGACTTTCAAAATATTTTCATGAAATAGAATGAAAGACGCAAGCACTAATTCACACCATTTTTCTTTTGATTGAAATATGTTCCAGATAAATATTCATTTCTAGTAGATTATAAATGAATACATTTTGGTGAGATTATAAATGATAAACAGACTTCATATTATCTTTATTAATACTTCCGATAATGACACCTATAAACCATTAGGTTCACTGTGAATTAATTTAAGTACCCGTACCAGTCTAAATATGTAAGCTGCTAAGACTGGAACCCCAAACACTTGCTAGTTTTTACTAAACTTAAAAATTGGAATTATTATGCCTACATCCAAAACCTGAAGAAACATTCAATATCATCCTACAAACTACAACTCTATACCTTTTCTTCCGGCATGTTCTGATACAAGGCAGTGTGCTCTCCAAAGCAAGTTCCCAACTCAGCAACCCAGTCCTCATTCTGTGCATCGTCTAATGTCTTGGACAGCAACTAACAACAACAATGACAAAATAAAGTAGTGCTATCTGTTAAAACTTTTCAGTACAACATACTCATCCTCAGTACATGCATTAATGGATAGCAGATGAAGACAACAGAGACAGATGGGAAGAATGCAATGGATTTTTTTATGAAATAAATTTATTGCTGGAAAAACCCGAGTTTAGAATCGAGAGCAGAAAAGGGAAATGAGGAAGGTTAGTAATAATAATAAAAAAAGAGGAAGTCTTCTCAGGAAGACAAGTAAGAATTATACTAAGAATACAAAGATGAAACTGATGAAGAAAAAAAGAAAAAACATACAAAATGGAAAAGAATGAGAGAGAACAGAGATTTTATATGAGTCACTTCATTGATAACAGAGCAAAAGTGCTTACCTTCAATAGTAGATCTTCCCAAGATTTCTGGGACCACTTATCAGGATCATCAAGATGATCTAGTAAAAAAATATATAAAAGGGGATCAATATGTAAATCAATCTGTTAAAGTCTACAACAACTAATCCTAAATGAGATCAACTAGTATTGCAGACAGGCTGCCTTTCTGAATAGAAATAATGAAGCTTCAAATACAAGATCAAGAGCTGGAAATTACGATGAATATAAACATATTCTACGTTCATAAGTTTTGGTTAACAAAATTACAAGTCAGTTCCCACAGTGAATGAAAATTGTCTAACTCGATCATTGAGTCCCTTTGTAATAAGGAGAACCACAAAACATGAATCTCATTGAGCAAAACTGATAATATATTGAGTTTATTTAATACTTAGAGCACAAGCATCTAGGGTTGTGCTCTATCATAGAAACTTGCCTTGTAAGTATTGAATGACTAAAAGCTTGAATATGAACGCTGTCCACATGTCTGCTATAGATTCATTCAGGTTATGAGACAACCCGAGCATCAGTGTAATAATATGGACACCTCTCTCACCATCCAAGTACAATTACAAATTAGACAGGGTCAAATAGCTACCAAGGTCAAAAGCTACAGGTAGGCTGTACTACATATACTCACCCTCTATGTACTGTATGAGCTTGGGTACAACTGCGTCCCACATGTCTGCGATAGATTCATTCAGGTTTGGAGACAGCCCTAGCATCAGCTTGAGGACATGGACACCTCTCTGGCGACCGTTGTCTGGCCTACCTGCCATTACCTGCAAAACATGGTAGGGGATGAAACAACATCACCTTTGTTATTAGTATTTTCATCATAGTTTTGTGGTCATTGATAACTTTCAATTTCAATTTCAATTTCGATTTATTCATGTTTCCAACAAAACATGACAAATCAATTACGATATAAGAATTTAAAACAAATGTAAGAAATACTTTAATTCACACATGAGCCTCGATTAGTAAAATTTGTTATTCACAGATCAGCGCCTATGACACTGATATCTTAACAGCACTCAAGAATTGTCAAGTTATATAAACTTCATGAAGGCCTACAATTCTCAGAGACCATTTAACTATATTAAGCATGAATGCTTATTCCAATAACCACTGGTAACAAAATTCATTTGAGCCTATTAGAATTTTTTTTTATTTAACAGATCAGCTTTCATACCATCTTTATTGAGAATATCAAAATGTACTTAGCACTAGTAATAACTAAAACTGATGCACACTTCATTGACAAACCTCTTCCTGCATACATGTTTTTATCCTCTAAGGTTAGATGATCAATAGAACAGACAATCATATGAAGATACAGCTGTTATAGATATCTCTACTTACCATGAGCCTTGCAATGATAGAACATGGTCTGGGGACGTTGGCCAACGTCTCATAGTCAATCATGTAGTCCTCATCCTGAGCCTCACGCTTCTTAGCAGCTATGTAGGCCAGGTTACGACACAGTGACATCATGGCATCCGTGTACTGAGGTAAAGCTAGAAACTCTAACAAGAATGGCCATAGAACCTGAGAAGAGAAAATTACAAGTCATGTTATTCTTTCGCACTTACTCCAATGAGCCAATAGTTATAACCTTTGGTAGGGACATACCTTTCTTAATATCTATTTTGTTCATAATGTGAAAACTATAATTAAATTTGATACATTTACATCAATCAATATTTGTATTGATGGAATGGCCATAGAACCTGAGAAGAGAGAATTACAAGTCATGTTATTCTTTCTCACTTATTGGAATGAGCCAATATTCATAACTTTTGGTAGGGATATACCCTTCTCAATATATATTTTGTTCACGAGGTGAAAACTATCCTTAAATTTATAAATTTACATCAATCAGTATTCGTATTGATGGAATGGCCATAGAACCTGGGAAGAGGAAATTACAAGTCATGTTATTCTTTCTCTCTCATTGGAATGAGCCAATGTTCATAACCTTTGGTAGGTACATACTCATCTCAATTTCTATTTTGTTCACATGGTGAAAACTATCATTAAATTTTATAAATTTACTTCAATCAATATTTGTATTGATGGAATGGCCATAGAACCTGAGAAGAGAGAATTACAAGTCATGTTATTCTTTCTCACTTTAATGAGCCTGTTCATAACCTTTGGGAGGTACATACCTTTCTCATGATCTATTTTGTTCACATGGTGAAACTATCATTAAATTTCATAGATTTACATTTTCAACTTTAGTGCTAGAACTAGAAGAACAGTTTTCTCTTCATGTGATAATACACCAACTGCCAACCTCTGAAAAGTTGGGCTCAACAAGACTATACTAACATATAATGTTGTACACTAAAGGAACTCTTTCTTTGCTTTACATAGAAACAAAGGAATGCAAGTAAAATCTCCATGAAAATTATAGAGTCTACAGATAAAAACAACCAGACCTAACACAAACAAACAAAATCACATTAAACAAAAACCAAAATTCTGAATTCAGAATTCAATTTCAAGAACCTCAAATCAGAACACATCTTACCTCTTCCATGCTACCAATGGTGGTAGTAATGAGATGGAGCACGTTCTCACTCATAGATCTCAACGCTTCATTGCTCACATACTCAGGGTCTGGATTCCTTTTACCAGTCTGGAAATCAAACAGAACAATGCTCCTAGTAAATTTAATTCCTATTTTTCCTATGCTGTGGTAGCACCATTTATGAAGATATATGATAGCAAATACAATGGGGTTTTTATAAATTAAATTCATTCATAAATCTCCTTACATCTTCTCTATCAAAAATATCTAGTTGTTCATTGTACAACTTGATGCAAAATTTAACACTCCAGTAAGAAGACATTCTTTTTATTAAACAAAAATTGAAATCAAATGACAGCAAATATGAGTGATAAGGAGGTTATATCAATCAAGACTGCTACAAAATCCAGGACAAAGGAAAATATATATTGCATTCTCGCTTTGTCATGAATGATAGGGTCTAAAAGGGATATTCTGTCATACATGTTAAACGATTTTATTTGAGAATTCAACACAGGAGTGAATATTCCTTCAGATTCAAATGGAAAAAGTTTGCAAAGAGAGAAAATAAGTGAATTTACAGATGAAACTCTTACAAGCAATGTTACAAACTGATTAAATTTAAATTTCAGGAATCAATAAATCAAAATTATTCACCTGTACGTCTGGTGTAAGGGTACACTGTCGAATGATGAACTCCACCATCTGATGCCCGCCCTCAAGTAGCAAGTATTCATGATCAGCCATGGCTATCACCACCTGAGCAAACATCTTCTTTACCTACAACATGATGATATTTAAAGAAGTAAATGATGAAAATTCAAACTATTGTGCTTCAGAAGAGTACTAGGCTAAAGGCTAAACTTTAGACAATGCTCCCCAAGATGAGAATTGGAAAAACACCCCCCCCCCCCCACAAAAGTTCCAGCCTGGTTGCCTACCACACTTGTGAAAGTCAAGGATGGCTGGATTCAAATTCAGAGACATTTTCTCCATCTAATCTACTCCCTTTTTCAGAGAAACAAAATGTATTTTTCATTTTTTTTTTTTTTTTTACATAACATTTGCAATAGAAAAAGATCTAGAAAAGGAAGGTCTAGAAAATGTGACAGTATTCAGGGGAATATCTGAGCAGTTATTTATATATTACAAAAATAGATGGGCAACAGAAATATATAAATAGTGTGTTTACCTTGTTGTTGTTCTCTTGTAGCACAGGTTTGAGGCCAGATAGAATGAGAGGCTTCTTGTCTTCCATATGGGGGCCTAAATAAAATAATAAACACATAAACATAAAATGTCACACTGAGTTCATAATAAGACAAACTATGATGACAGCTAAAGATAATTGGAAAAAGTGAAAGATAGGAGAGAGAAAGACAAACAAGGAGGCAGGCAGAAAGACAAAGAAAGTGGTTAATTCACACCTGATTCAATTCAAAGGAAAAATTGAGAGACAGGGGAGAAAATGAAACAGAAAGAAGAAAGAAATGAAATACTGTAACAGAAACTATAACAAGATTGAGAGAAACTTATAATGGTCTTTTACAACATATTATTTTCCTGCAATCAGTTCATACTCAAAACTGCTCAATACCAGAAGTATAATTTTTCAACAAATATAATTTATGGTTTCTGAACTTGAGCCTGAAATTTCCCCAAATTTCATCAAGTTCTCATGTCTAAATCATTTTGTAAAGTTGGTTATAGTTTGTAAAAATGTCTCATATCATTACAATGCTCTGTCACTAGTACCTGACGAGTTGATGAGTTGTTTGAACACAGCCAGTGTACCGATGCGAATCCTCTCATTACTGCTGTCTAGTTTCAGGAGCAAGAAGGTGACTACACGATCAGGGAAAGATGTGGCTAGGACTGAGAAACAGCGACGGACCTCATTGTGGTTCTTTAGAGCAGTTGGGTTGGTGTAATCTGCTGGTACACATACCTGAATTAGGGAATAAGGATAAACATAATCCAGAAAGAAATGTAATTGATATTTCAAATGTAATCAAATACCTGACTGTTTGCAAAACAATGTGCATATTAATTAGATGAGATGCCCCATCTCTGGTCAAGGTTCTCAAGGGATTGGGTTGGAAAGTTTTCCACCTCATCACCTTTGTGGGTCAAAAACATCTGTTGTTTAGCTCTGCTGCTGATTTGTTTGTATATTTCTGTCATACATTATAATCTGATTGGAAACTATGCCATCTCTCCTTCTCTATCTCTCCCCTGTCCCTTTGGACCCTTACCAACTCTCCCTATATTTCTCTCGTCAGTCCTCCGAGCTTGAGCTCTCATTTCCTTTCTCTTTCTGCTCGTATTTCGATTGTGATGCTGCTCCTATTCTACTTTCATATTCACATCTATATTCATACCTGAATTTATTCATGATGTGATTCAGAATTGTATTTAAAATTCTTGCTATGTATAAGTCATGTTTTGTGCTGAAAGCCGGAGGACAGTACCTGCTCATAGACTTTTTCTTATAGAGTCTTGACGCCCTTCTGGCCTTCAGCACATGATACCATGTTTTTGTCTCATGTTTTATGTATTACATGTTATACCAATGGAAAACAAATTTCTGTATTCTATTATGGACAATAAAATCTTGAATCTTACAAAATATCAAAGAATTAACAGTTAGGAAAACAACTTAGTATTGATTGTGTGTTTTACCATGTAAATAGAACTTGTACTTAATACTGACATAATGTCCATTATGCTACGTTTTATCTCTACAATCATGTAAATGACAATACCTTAAATATCACAAGACTTTCTTTTCTATTAACAATGGAGCCTACTTCCTATAAACGTTTCCATACTTGATAAACTGACCTGTGCATGCATTGTGTTGAGGATGGTATCCAGCTGTGGCTCAAGAATAATACTCCCCTCAGCAGCTGCTGCTTCTAGAATCATACACAAACCCTGTAAACAAACAAAAGGGTCAAGGTCATCACCTTATGAATATTCATAATGAATGGCTATGTTACGATAGCATTCTTAATTTTGGAGAACAAAGAAACATCTCTTCAGTGTTTAATAACCAAATGAAATAAGCAAGAGTAAACACAAGAATTTTTAAGAGGGAAGACAGAGGCAAGACAATCATAGATTTTATATGTTTTCTTTACCAAGGACCAAAAAGATTGTTCTATACCTGTTTAAAACTTCAAATGTAGTGTCAGAAGTTCGAAATTTTGACCTGGATGTTATATAGGTGTGTGTCCTTTAAAAAGAAAGATCAGGTAGAAGTTTTACGAATTTCTTTAGTCAGGTTAGTTACGTCCCTGGCAAAAAATATGGTCAAATGATACAGATGTTACATTATAAGCAAAGGTAAAATACAAATTTACATAAGAAGGTCACATAAGTGGAAGCAGTAAGTGTTAAATTCAAAGTCATGAAAGTACCTTAAATACAAGGTCATACCGGAAGGTTAAATATTTAGCTATACATACATGTAGGCCTACGGGTCATTTAAAAGGTCATGCATCTATGTCAAATACAAGGTCACAAGTGCAGGTCATCAACATGGTCATAAATAAAGGTCAAATACAATTTTATATAGGAAGTTTCAATACAATGTTATACCTGTGTGATGTAGAAAGCCTCTTGATGTTTCTTGTAGAGTGCGAGGATACCAGGGACAAGTTTAGGAAGCTGCTCTTCTAGTTTCTCTTTGGTCATGATGTGTGTCATTGGACCCAAGGCTTCAACCACTATCAGACGTAGCTACAAGGAAAAGAGAAGTCATCACACATTAATTTGTTTCTAATCCTCTTTCAATGTTTCAAAGTATTACATCAATTTTCCATCTCACAAATCCCTTAAAGATCTACGAAACTGCGCCATGCTTACTTCCCTTCTGCTGACAATTTTTCAGGACTAAATGAGTTGGGGATGGGAAGGTAATTGATCATCTTCATTTATATCCTAGTTAATATTCCAAAGCATTGAACACTTCATTTAGAAAACTTGGTTCTTTTTGATAGCATGGTACCAATATCATTTCTTTCACATGGCAGTTCTTAGGATGCATGGGATGTTGTATGCATACCATCTCAGATTTAAGAGCAGAAGGAAAAGATCACAGACCTTGGATTAGCAACCACTTCAGCAAAATATTTACAAGAAAGGCATTTAAGATTAGAATCTCAATCTACTTTTAAATCTTTCTTTAGGTAAATACAAAATGTGCACAAAGCAGTGGCAATATTCATGAAAGCATAACCTCAATCAAGATTCAACCGTTAACTGAATGAGTACAGAAATTATCCTCATTATTTACAGAGCACTATTTGTCAAGCACTTCACATTCTAAATGTGATCTTTGTTCTATAAACTTAAAGATTATCTGTACAAAAAGTCATGTAACAAAATTGTGTAACTGTGAAAAATTCTTCATTTTTGTGACACATTTTGTTAAAGAATAAAGATTACTTTTCATACAAAATATAAAAAGTTGACACTTGATAAATCAGTGCACTTAAAATAAGCTTTAGCTTTTTTATGGATATGGGCCAATGGTACTATCTAAGAATACAGACAGGTGTAAGATAGATTACCTTAGCCTCTTTGGATGGAAGCCACAGTGAGAAGAGCACATCAAAACCAGAGAAGATCTGATCGGCATAAGTTTCCTTTCTAATTGTTGGATCTGGAGCAGTGTCAGAGTTGGCTACATAATGCAGAATGCTTTCACTGAATCTTGCAAAAGCTGGAAGAGAATGGGAGACAATATTTTGACTTGGAATGCTGCAAAGACATGTTATCCTCACCGAAAGGGGCAACTGGGTCTCTTTAAAGCTTATGTGGAATCAAATTCCCTTGCCCAACATTGACAAAATAAGAATTATTATTGTATGGCTGCCCAACTTGCCCATTATCAAGCAATAGTGACTTTAAGTTGCCCATCTAAAAGCAGTTTAAGGAAGCTTCAGGCCATTAGGGTATAAAATCATAGCACCCTGTGACTTTTCAGATGATGGCAGTTGGTGTATTCTCATATGAAGAGGAAACTGTTCTTCTGGTTCTAGCACTAAAATCATCTAATGAAAATTTACCACAATGCAATGATAAAATGTAAGTAAGATTCTAATCAAAGTATATATAGTCTGATCAAAACATTTATATCACAAAATAATATCACAAAATCATTACTACCCAATGATGCAACATATACCCTTCAAATGTCCCAAATGAACAATATTTATCAAATTTGAAACAGGGCAAGATCTTACCTGCAGAGAAGACCCACTTCATGTTGTCATGTTTAGCCATGCCTAGCATTGGAATCATGGTGCTTAGCACTGCGCTCAGATGGGGAACAAACCCAAATGCTAGAAAGGAGAAGTGAGAAAACATGTGTAACAAACAGTGTAGCATACTTCACATACATGTGAGGTAATAATTACTTTCAACATGTCGATGGGTAGAGCCAGTTTAATCTTTAATACCAATTAAAACGTTTGGGTAAAAGAAGAGATTTGAATATGGGGATGGAAAGAGATGGAGAGATGGAATCAGAGAAGGAAACATGAAAAAGGAAGAGAGAGAGAGAGAGAGAGAGAGAGAGCACAAAAATGGGAGATGTGCAGATAAACAAGGATATAATGGACTAGGGCTGATGATTACAATCAATGGTCATTTTACTCAAGATAGATTGTGGCAAAGTTGGTGATTTGACCTATGGATAATCTTTTCCACAAATAAGTTAAGTTATCTGTAAATACATATCGCAAAGAAAAACAAAAATTGAAATTTGCAGGATTATTTGAAATATTCTTTAAGTTCATTACATCTACTCCAGAACAATTCTGTTTCACAAGGAATTGGTAATAAGAGAGGTAACCAGTTTTACAGTGACTTACAATTGACATTGGCCAGGTTAGCCATGGTCTGTATAACAAAGAAGTGTGGTAGGCAACCAGGCTGGAACTTCTTATAGAGATCCTCCATGACATCATTACATAGCTTGTTACCAAGGGCAACCAGGACATTACTAGCTGCTGTCTGCCATTCTGGTTCCACTTCCTGTCAATGTACAAATGATGAAGAAGAGTCACTCTATAGATTATGGTTAGCATCACCAAGTTATTTATGATTATTTGATATATTTGATTTATTTATTTCTGTTTGATTTTCTTTTTCTTTTGCATTTTTACAAATATATAACAAACAAAACATTGCAAATTTACACATGACAAAAGAATATATGTAGAACAAAGTAAGGCTGGCTGTAATCAATCAAAAACATCAAACAGGAGGGTTGACAAAGTAAAGCTTGATAGCATGACTACCCTCGATGGATACATAACAATACAAATATGGAGGACAAAATAATGGTCATTATCAAACTCTCATTCTCCTTTCTTCATTTACATCTCTTCATCCTGTTTAAATATGAAGTTGAGTTCTGGTTATGCGATTGCATTGTGAAAGAAACAGTGTGGAATCGACCAAATCCTACCCCAGAGTTTTACAATGTTACATGACATATTTAGAATATGAAGGCATTTGAAGAGCCATGCTTTTCAGGGAACATGTCTTATCTGATGTTCTTCCACACTTGCATAATAAGAATGATAACGCTCACAAATTATTTTTCACCTCTTCCCAGAACTCAACCTTCTCTTTAATAGTAACACTAAGCCTGAGAAAACTTGAGCTTTAACCTGTAAAATATGAGTGATATATCAAAGTAACATCTTCTGTATTGCCTACCAAACTACAATGTAGTGAGTTTTCATGCAGGACATACAAAAAAGTAAAATGCTCCATGCAACCTTATCTGCAAATTTTGTATAAAAAAAATAGGAAAACTATTTTTTTCCTTTTTTTCTCTTTCAACAAGCTATTCTCCAGTCTCGGCATCTGTCTGTCTCGAAAGACAATAGAATATTGCGCTATATAATTGTACTAGTTTCTTGGTGTGCAGCTCCTGCTGTGACTGAACAGTCCAATCCTAGAGAGGCAGGTCCTGTTGCAGTTGCTGCAGATAAAAGTCATTTGTGGCTGTGCTGTTGAAGCCGTAGCTAGCTGCTGTCTTTGTTGTTGTTGTTGTCTTTTCTCCTCCCACTGTTCTACTCTCCTCTGGTCACTCCTCTGTATACCCGTCTTTACAACGCGTCTCCATTCAGGACGGTCTGAAGCATATGCTTCCCAGTTTGTAGGGTTGATTTCACTGGCCTTCATATCCCTCTTGCACACATCCTTGAAGCGGAGGACAGACAAACAGAACTTTGTCATTCCTCGCTCATTTTTCCTGATTGAGGTGTCATATGAAAGGGCAGAAACTCAACTTTCTAGAAATGTGAATTTTTCTTCGAAATTCAGATACCGCCCGCCAAATGACTTTTTGGTTTCCTTCCTTCAAATTGCTTTTAATCACTCATGCGTGAAATATGCATTATCTGAGTAGCATCACATGAAAGAGGAGACTTTAAGCTTTCCAAATATGTATCATTCATTAATTATAGTTGTGATTAAGTTATGATAGAACATCGATACTTCTCGGTTTCGTTTTTTCTGGGACGCACTGTATATCTATTTTTTAAATTTTTTATTTTTTTATTTATTTTTTTTGTGGGGAGGAAGGGGTAAACATTAATACTGATATATAAAATACTGCACCTTGGATGCAGTCATTTCATCGGAGGCGAGTTTAATCAGATCCATAGACAGAGCACCAGGTATATCATCTCCCTCCTTTAAGACTTGTTCCATGGTCCGAAGGATCACTGTCCTGTGATCTTTTGATAACTGATTTTGAAAGAAATTAAAAATATTTGCACGATTAACAAATCCCTTAATGATGTGCATTACTAGTTTGATAAAATATTTTACCAAACTTGTCACTTTCAATGTAATTGATTATTTATCATGCAAGAAGTACAGAGAAGAGATGTGCATGATGTATAAAAGAGGAAGTAAAATTAATGGTAGAAAAGATAGTGAGAATGAGAAAGTGACAAATACATGGATAGAAAGGAAATGAATTTAGGACTTTTAATAACAGATTGTTATGAATAAGGAAGACTTGTGTATTGTAAAAAATGACACAAAACAAGCTAAAAATTGAATTGAGAAGAAGTACAATAAAATGGGAAGGGGAGGGGGAATGATTGGTGACACTCCTCATATTACTTCTTGCACTATATCTACGGTTTACAGAGATTGAATAAAAGACTTGCAGAATAATTCAGTCAATACACTGTATGTCTTAGACAGATTAAGCAACACAATTAAACAATACCTTATGTATGATTTAGAAAGATTTAATTAGAGGATTGAGGAATACATAACAGCTGCTGACCTTGTTATGCTTCCTTAGATAAGAGTGGCATGAGCTGAGCACAAGCTTTGGTTTCTTCTTGCCGACATCCACCAATGAGGAGATGATGATGCTTCTCACGTTAGCTTTCTTGTCATAAGCAGC
This sequence comes from Strongylocentrotus droebachiensis, assembly GCA_035222895.1. Lineage (NCBI taxonomy): Eukaryota > Metazoa > Echinodermata > Echinoidea > Camarodonta > Strongylocentrotidae > Strongylocentrotus > Strongylocentrotus droebachiensis. The sequence continues at coordinate 77,256 of JAVYIG010007531.1, forward strand.
ATCTATGAGGGACATCACCATGCCTAGTAAATGAAGAAACAATATTCATTTTTAACCCATTGCATATCAAGCTTGGAATAACTTGGCTTTGGATAGCTAGGCTTTATAGAAAATATATTCTATATCAAAGTCAAATTGTATTCAAAGGGTTAATCTATCATACTGCAACTAGTGCAATAACATAATGGTTAGGAAATCTAAATATTATTTTCTCCAAGAATAAAACATTTAATATAAACAAAATTAATGACATTAATCATACTTTCACCTTTAAAACAAAGTAATTACAAACAGAGCTAGAGATGAGTCTAGTTTAAAATTGAACTCTTAGATTTCGATACTAAACTAAAGAAAACATTTGATTAGGCCAAATGTTACCTCACATAATGAGTAGTAACTCTGAAAATAGATATAGACTAGGCCTAGACTTGATTATCTCTAGTACAAGAGATAAGCATTATTCTCTAATACAATTTACATCCATCTATATTAAAGAACAAGATATAGATCTAGGGTCTAATTCATAATTAGTTAGAGTAAAGGAGCCGGTAATCGGACAGCTCCAGTATTCGGCCGATTGGTTGGATGGATGGTAAAATCACATTAAAATACATGGCATAATAGCACAACACATGTCCCACACATACCATATAACCATACCATGCCAGTGTCACTGAAGAACCACATTTGCAATGGAAAATATATCCTAAAATATCACATTTTAGCGATGTAATCGGCGGTCCCGCTACCCAAATCTGAAAACTCGAGTTTCTTACGCGTGTATGTAAGAAATATGGGTACCATAAAATGAGCTTTATTTCAAGTATTTTTCAGATTTAGAGCCCGATTTTGTGTTGGTCGCAAGCTCAAAAGTATCTCATCGCATGTATTAAATCAATGCAGCCGGACCCCGCTACGCACACACAATATGTCTGTCTAATTCAGATTCCAACTTCCGATCACTGCTGTGCCTGTCTTCGGCCAGGCGAGCACCCGGGAGCTCCGGCGTGGGATACCTGCTCCGCCCGCTTGTGCTATACATCAGCGCGGAAACGCACGGCGCGCGCGAGCGCTTCCTATTGACTTTGTACATGCGTCCGAAAACTGGTTCGCTATGCCGATAACCGGCTCCAAAACAGTGAAAATTGAAACGAATATTGTCATGGCAATTCGTGATTTTTTTCTGGAATTCTTTTTTTGTTTAAATAATAATAATATTTACTTCATGATTTGAACAAGAAATGATAATAAATAGGAAGTAAAGAGTCCAAAAAATAGGATTTTGTCTTAAGTGGCCGAAAACCGGGTCCTTTACTCTACATGGAAATCACCTAAATCTGTAAATGACTTGATTACCTCTAGTACAAGAGATAAGCATTATTATCTAATACAATTTACATCCCTCTATCTACATTAAAGAACAAGATATATAATTCATAATTAGTTACATGGAAATCACCTAAATCTGTGAATGGAAACTGCCTAGATCTAAGTTAGTGTTGCAGAATTTGGCCACTCCCACAAGCTTCGCATTTAAGAACAAACGCAAAATTAAATGGGTGGGGATGCCCTCTGCAAAGTTGTAACTAATTGAAGCTCTGTCATGTCAGCTGTCTAGCTAAATCTTACCATCAATCTGTCCACCAGTACCAAGTACTGGCTCCTCTCCGGGATTCGGCATGATCATGCAGCTCTGAATCTCTTAATTAGTGCTAAATCTGCCGAAAATTATGTTTCAGGAAGGTTGAATCGTCGACTCCTCCGTCCTGTTTACAATTAACCAATTCTTGATCGAAGACTAGTATAGCCTCAGAATCTCGTGACATCGTTCATCAGCATTACCGGTAATTAATTATGTCATGATGATATATTGTGCCAGATATAGATGCTTACATTTGTTATTGAGCATATTAAAAGACCCTTGAAAAAAAAAATATTCAAACTCGGGAATTACAGTTGAGATAGATGAGTAAAAGGATAATAAAAGTTTAGATGAATAATTAAGAAGCAATTAAATTATTGTCCTTTATGATTAATGCACATATCAGGGATATGAGAGTTAAAGGGTTAAAACACCTCCCTGCATATATATAGCAATTGCTCATTTTGATTCAAGTTTTCTCTATTTACTGGATTCCGTTTAAAGGGCTTAATTCCTCCTTATTTTGTCTCTGACTCTCACATTCCATATGTGCCACTTTTTCATATTCTCTTTCTTCTCCTTCTCTCTCTCTCTCTCCTCTACATATATTGATCTGCTCTCCCTCATCGGCACCCATCCCCCTTTTGTTCTCTCTTCCTCACCCATCTCTCTCTCTCTCGACTCTCTCCCAATATACCTAGCTCCCTCCACCCGGCCCCCCCCCCTCTCCTCCTCTATCCCATCCCTTTCTTTCACTCACTGATGATATATTTCTAGAAATATAACTAACACTTGACGGAGAATGATTAATCAATCAATTGTAAATATCTATTTCACCTAAATTAAAACCACATACCCTTCATTCTGCCAATTTAAGGAGCTGGGCAGCGAGAGAAAAATATACATATACAAGTACTTTTATAAAGCTTATGATAAGATATGTGCAGAACACTCAAATATATCCAGTTGTAAAACATGTATATGATCATTGTTGGCAGAAAGGGACACAGACTCTTAAACAAATTGATAAAACACAAATTCATATAATTTCATATATTTCACAATTTTATTATATTTACAGTAACATATTGGCATTTATGAACAAATAATCGTTTGAACAGCAAAGTGCATATGACATATGAAACAATGATTTGCTCTTGGAAAAATATGCATCCAAGTCTTTAGTCAAAAGCATGCAGCTTTTGATACCTTAGAATTTGTTTCATGCAATTTTATCAGATTGCTCCATCATCAACTAAAATGCTTTTTGCCTTCCACCTCCTCTCCCTCTCTCTCTCTCTCACTTTCTCTCTTATACCTCAAATTTGTTCCCATCTTATTACCTTCTTTCGCTTTTACCCATTCTTAATTACTTTCTCTCTCTCTCTCTCCCTGTCCAAAGCACCCATTTATACTGTTCCTACATGTATATACCATAAATCATAAAGGCATTTTTAATCTGCATAAAAGGTTCCTCCCCTCGTTGACAAAAAAAAAAAAATGTAATAACTGACACAGAAAGAAAGATAGAGAGAAAGGGCAAAGAAAAATGGGATTACAGGGAGTAAGAAAAATAACAGACAGAAAGAAAGATAAAGAAAGAGGCATACAGAATGAGAAATTTTGCGCTGGGTGTTGGCATCATCATCGTCAGACTATTAAACTGCTTTCATGTTCATCTTTCCACGAAACTATCACCCATCTAGAAAAGTAATTGTTCTGACTCTTTAGGTTGATATATCTGTTCAGAAAGACCATCTTTCCAGGTTGCGATCCGTCATTTGCTCCAGGCTTTATTTTTCAAAGATACACATGTGTGGTTAGAATAAGGGTTAAAAATTGGGTTTTAGGTTTAGGTTAAGGGTTTGGATAAGGTACAATGCTGGTTTCTATGGTGAAATAAAGAATTTGATAATTGTAGGAAATTGACAGCAGAGCAACTGGACTGTTGTGGAACATCGTACAAACTTTCAGAAAGACTGATTATTGTGATACCAAATTACTTTGTCATTGGACCCATTTCGAAAGGCCACCTTTCCAGTAAGGCTGGTTATCTGACTCTCAGGATATAAATAGAATTATAGACCCTTGTCTAGGAAAGTCACATTGTATATTTCCATGGACAGTCCTTAATGCACATATTCCATTGCTTACAACATGATTATTCCACGTCCAAAGGTCTTATTTCACAGAGACAGATGCAATGGACTTCATGATGACACCTGACTCGGCAAACTTATATGCACAAGATTCCTTCATATCTGGATGAACTATATCAAGATATAATCTGCTAATGTGAGAACCATGCACTCACGTCAGTTCCATTAAATCCCAAACACATCACTCATCTTTCCTCCTCTTCTTGTTCTTTCAATCTCTGTTCTTGTTCTTTTTTCTTCTCCATGTTTTCAGCATCCATTTCATCATCACTATAGTTCATGATGTCAAAGTCATCAATGGAAATCATCTTCTTTTCTCCAAATGGTGGCGGTCCAATCAGGGCTTCAACATCTGTGTAGTTCAGAACTTCCTTTTCAAGGAGATTTTTGGACAACTAAGATAAAATGATCAAAGAGAGATTTAATTTTTTAAATTTTCATTACTATATTTGGAATGTTCCGGCAAAGGGCTAAAAAAACCTGTAATTTGGCAACCATTTTAAACAGATATTTAGATGCTCAGGTTTGATAAGTTGAATAATGGTCTGTAGAAATTAATGTCGTCTCAGACTTTGGAATTGGATGTGTCAAGCATACAAAGGGTCAGAGTGTACTTGTCAATTATTTTTCATTGTAAAAGTTTCTTGATAACACAGTAATGTACAACTGTAGAAATCTACCAGTGCCTACTGTGTTTGTTGCTGCTCTAGTAGATTTATTAAATTAAATAAAACAGCCACTTCAATGGTGATACAGGTACATGTATATGATTATTTCAAAATAAAATGAAATTAAATAGTCTTACCAATTTCAATGTATCTACATGCTGATTTAGCAAAGATTCTGTAGCCCTGTATGCAGTAGCAACCAACTTCCTAGCTTCCTGTAAGATTAAAAAAAGAGGGGGGAAATTCAGTCTCAAAAATATTTTGTAAACACTAAATATTCTTTTTTAAATTTACATTTTACAATATGTACTTTCATGCAGTTTGAATTAAGAAATAATTATAAAGATTAAGCAGTTAGATTTGTTTAACCATGAAAACTAAACAAATCTTAGAGCCCCACTGCACTACTTATTGCTACTTGCACCCTCTGTATAGCAAACAATGCCTAAGTGGTGACCGTTGGTCCCCTATGGTCCCCTTTTTCTTATGTTAATTGAGAGCTGATTTGATGAGATAACCACATGTCAGTGACCATGCAGTAAGGTCTAATCCCACCTGGCCAAACTAGTGCAGATGGGCTTTAAGGTTGTGAGGTTTCTTGCCTAGTTCACCAGAATTACATCAGAAAGGCCAGCACGCTACGGTCTTTGGAATGAAATAGTCTCTGAATCATGTTTGATGGTATTTACCTCATCCATCATATGCTGTAGCCTATGACTATAAGGCCTCTTGCCTAGCTCACTGGAGCTACCCTCGGGGAAGGACAGGTGTCCTATTTCATCATTCATTCCAAGGGATCTGATCTGAGAGTAAGCCAACTTGGTGACCCTGTTCAGGTCGTCCTGGGCTCCTAGACGAGGAGAGGAGTGAAAGAAGAAGAAATGGGTGAAGGTGAAGGAAGGGAACCAGAAAGAAACAAACAAGGACATAATGAGTGGGAGTAAGAAATGAAGCAAAATGAAAAGAAAATGAGTTGGAAAAAAGAGATGAAGGAAAGAGATAAACAAGAAGTAAACATAACATAAAAAGAAAAGAATAACAAGGAATAAGACTCAGAAACGGTATTAAAATCGGTATAATATGCCAAACTTGAAATGATACAGTTTAATTTTTTTAAATATGGCAAAGAATTCATGCGAAGAATCTTCTGCAGATTGATTTCAAGTCTGTGTTTGAACACCAAGCCTTTTAGGACTAAAATGTGTAATGTGTAATGTGTACTTAATTTTTATATTGGCTTACATTTGCTCTTTCCTCTCATTTCCTTTTTTTATTTTATTGTAAATCCTTGATTATTTTGTTACTCTCTTTATTGTCCGTATGCTGTGTTTTTTAACAGTCTTCTGCACTCAGTTGGACCTCAATTTACAATTCAATAATCTCAATTTCAATTTCATTTATATAATATGTGATCAATCAGATATGTGACATAAGTCCGGATAATAGTTTCATTTTATTTCAAAGTTATTCAATATACATGTAATATTTTGATAGCATTTAATCAGGTAAAGAAAACCCCGGTATTAATATTGAACATGCTAGTTACATTATAATTCTATGGAGAGATAATGCTATTATGTTATTGAAATTGTAAATTTTCTAATATGTTATATATAATTTATATGTTGGCGTTACATATGCTCGTGCCTCGCCTTTCTTTATATTCTTATTGTTTATCCTTGAATTGTTACTCTCTTATTTGTCCTTATGCTATATTTTTACCAGTCTTCTGAGTGCATCAGTTGGTTGGGCGGAGGGACCTTTACGGTTAGAGTAATTAAGTTTGCTCTCTTCTTCCCTGGCCGCCATCTTTTGCACTCAGAATATTGCTACAAAAATTTGTATTTGCACAGTTTTTGTCAATCCAATTTTGTATTTACCATGTTTATATTGTTTAATTGTTATATTTCTTGAAAGTGCTGAATAAATAATACAATACAATAATACAAAAAAAAAAAAAAACTGCAACTCCTGTGATCAATGATGACAACTATCTAATTTTTGTAAAGTATTATTGAAATTGCAATGGTTCGAACATCACTACAAAAATAATTGAAGAGTTCTTGTTGTCTCTTTGCCAGCAATTAATGATGATTCCTGCACTATGGTGGAAGAGGCATTAAAAATGTAATGCATTCAATGAAATAGGGGGGTCCATGCAAACCATATATTAAATTAAACAATGAAGTATTTACCTGTAGTAACTCTGTCGAAGATGATGGCCTCAGCTACTCTACCTCCTAATGCCATACACATCCTGTCAAACAACTGAAACAAGAATCAAACTAATCGTATCAGAATTTCATCCTAGTATCAAATATTTCATTTTTAAAAGTGTGAGGAATTCATACTGGAAGGTCAAGGGTTTGAATCCCGACACGGCACTAATATCCTTTGGCAAGATATTAACCTGAACTTGTTACTCTCCACCCAGGTGTTAAATGGGTACCCGGTAGATTGCGACCGTCATTGTTGGTCAAATAGTTTTTGAGCGTCAAGTAACACCTGGCTGGAATGCTCCCCAGGGAGTGGGGATTGTGCACACAATGTGTGCGGGCAAGCACTGAATCCAATGACCGGGGTAATAGTATATTTGTAAAGCGCTTAAAGACATTGTATTATTAAAGCGCTATTTAAAAGCTAAATATTATTATATTATTATTATTACTACATGACTTCTCTATTTTATCATCAGCTAAATATTAAGATCTGAATATCAACAGGTGTATACACTCTTTGATACATGCCAAGGTTGATGGAAAATCGGAGCAGAGCAAAAAAAATGTTTCAAACACACAGAAAAATATGAATATATCATTTTGAGAGAACCTGATATATTCTTCCTACTAAAAAAAATAACAGCAATAACTTTGCAATATCAAATTTAATCTAATAGCACTAAACAGGAGATAATTGGAAGCCCCTTTTGTGCCACTTGGGTACAACAAAATTTTGAATTCTAAATATGTGTTTCGTAAATGAAAAGGATATGAAATATCATGGGGACAAACTTCTTATTTATTGTACCAATTTCTGTTTCGAACCCATAAAAACAAAAAATACATATTATTTGTCCAAACATAAAGGATTTGCTGGCCACAGTACAAAACGAGGGATTATATGATTGCATAATGTACCTGTTCTTTTGAGTAGAGCTTCTGATCCGAGGGAAGATACTGTGCAAACCCCAATGCAGCACTGGCCCTTGGTACAATGGAGACCTTCAACAAAGCATCGGTATGCTCCAACAGCCACCCAACGAGGGCGTGTCCTGATTCATGGAACGCCACCACGTTACGCTCCTCCTTGGACATCACGTTTTCAGCCTTTGCTGCACCTGCTAGGATGCGCTCCACAGCGTATTCAAAGCTCTCAGTGTGAACGGCCTTTTTGTTCTCCCTGGCTGCATGCAGGGCAGCTTCGTTGCACATGTTGGCTATGTCAGCTCCTGATGTAGTATGGTGAAATATATGAAAAGTTGTTAAGTCTGTTTGTGAGGGGTATGAAAGATTCTTCTCGAGCAACCAACAGTGATTTAAACAGATTATAAGCGCTTCTTCTTGTCCATATCGAATGAGAACGAAGATGTCAAACATAGTATGCAATGAATTCATGTATTTAAGCTATTAGCTTAGATTCCAAAATATCAGATGACAAGATTCAATCTACTAATTTTCCCGGCTTTAATATCAAGTACAAGTAAAAGGTTAATCCAAATGGAACACATTTTGTTACCTGTACAAAATAAAATCTTCTTGATAATCATAGTTACACTCACATATTTCTGTTTATTTATTCTATACAGTAAACACATAATTATGAACTTGATCCCACTTTTGCTGTACCATCAATACTAAAGGTTTTAAATAAGGAAAATAAATGTATTGGCAATGAGAGGGGAGCATTGGAGGAGAACAAGAATTTGAAGGGAAAAGAGCAAAAAGAAGAGAAATTGGGGCAGAAACTTGTTTTTAACAAAATAAACATGTATATACAGAATTTGATTTATTAATTCATGTGGCCATTCTAACAAAGTGGCCATATAATCTACTCTGGGGGTGTTTAAAAATGGTGTTCGTAAAGTTACGCATGACTTTACGAACGACTTGAATACGAAGTGCCAGAGAGGATACCCAAAGTTTTTCCTGATGTTTTAACAAAGTGTGACTATATTTCCAATAACCTCAATTAAATTATGGCAAAAAATATAATTTTCATTAAAAATGTTTGTTATACGAATGTTGATCTACATCTGCACAGTTCAACTTTAGTTGATGCATAAGTCATGCGTAACTTTACGAACAGCTTTAAGAAACACCCCCCTGGTACGAATACTCACCACTCATCCCTGGTGTGAGCTGGGCCAGCCTGGTGGAATAATCTGCTGGTTTCCCTTTGAGGACGAGCTTCTTGAGATAGACTTCAAAGATCTCCTTTCTCTCAATCATGGTAGGTATGTCAATCAGGATGTGACGATCAAACCGACCCGCACGCAGTAGAGCCTACATTTTAAAAATACATAAAAGAGATGAGAATATAAAAATACTGAAACTGCCAGGCCACCTAAATCTTTACTAAATGTGTAATGCACCTTCCAATTTATTCTTCTTCTTTTAGAAAAATAAGAAATATGTAAAATTATGTACATTCTGTACAGTATAACTAATATTCACCTAGGTTTTACTGACATAAATCAACTTCAAAATAATGTGATTTTTTTTGTCACATTCTAGTAGTATAACCTGATTAGTGCATGTACATTTTTTTTCTTCAATTTGGAAGTTTTCAATTTCAACAAACTTGTCATAACAATTGCGAGTTCAACTTTTTCAACTTAAACCATTCACTAATTTCTATCAATATTCTCTTGTAAATATTGCTTGCATTCAACTTGGTCTAGGAAGCAGGTAATACATTGGTCAGGGTAGCTCTTTCCCATTCCATCTTATGTAGGCCTATCCTTGGTCTCTGCATACATGTGAAAATTCTTTTATGTCTTTATACAATGTGGATGATAAGTTCACATTCTTATTGGGAAAAAATAAACCACCAACAAAAGCAAACAACATATATCCTACTAATGACTATCAAAAGAAGTTACAGCATTTTATTCCCCAAATTAAATTTGTCTCTGAATCTCTTAAACATCAATGAGGTGACTAAAATATTCAAGGGATTACTTTCTAAGCTCCCACTCATTTCTCACCTTATCTAATATATCAGCCCTGTTGGTAGAAGCAAGCATGATGACATCTTTCTGAGTTCCCATTCCATCCATCTCAACCAGCAGCTGATTCAAGGTCTGTTCCTCCTCACCAGACGAGTTCATATTAGCTCTGAAAATAGAATATCACAAACATACCTTCTTCACTCAGGAACAAATAATTGCATACATTTTTCTAATTCAGAGGCTGCATTCATAACCCAAATTAGCCAGAACTTAAGGGAAAAGACTTAGAATAATACTTTCCTCTGCAAAATGCATATCGTGATACTGGGCTGTCATGCTTTAAAGGGACCCAGTAACTTTGTCTCAGATTCTGAAATAAAATTCTGGATTTAGCTCATGATGCAATGATAATTATAAACCTTTAGGTCAGTCAGGAACCCCATGACTTTTACAAGCCGATCGCCTGTCTGATTATCAAGATATTTATGATTGGAATTACAAATTTTGAAAACCGTTCGCCTGACGGTTTTCATAACACTACAGTCTATTGGGGAAAACGAGTATGGTAAAACCGGTCACTCAAAGATTTTTACTTTTTTGAGGCACTTCTTGATCATTTTGAAGCGCAATTTTTTTAGGTCTTCAATATTACACCATATCACAGACACTGATAACACGTAGGTCCGTGTATCTCAGATTTAACATTGTTAAACGATCCCTTTAATAGTAATCGTTTGATTGCACAATTGTCAATTATCAACATGTCATTTATTTTTCTTACTATAGAAGATTCACCAATATCAAATAAAGAATGTAACCTACTACAGTCTACTATTGGCCTATTCACTATAACCATTGATATTTAATAGTGTTGTTTGAATCAGTCATTTGCACAAAACTCAATCTCACACTGCGACATGTGTCACAAACCTATAATAAGATACTGTTTGACACTGAAGACTTTTTACAGAATACTTCTCCCACTTGGAGCAAGAAGGGCATTAACACCGTGTTTAAGCAGACGATTTGTGACCATCAAGGATGTTCCTTGGCTTCTCTCACTTACGAATCAGATCGTTTCCTTCCGATGGCATCCAACTCATCAATGTACACAATACAGGGGGCCCTGTTACGTGCCTCCTTGAAGAGGCTCCGGACTCTAGCTGCTCCTAAGCCCCCAATCATCTCCACAAACTCTGATCCAGCCATGGCTAGGAAGGGCACGTTGGCTTCGGTAGCCACTGCCTTGGCCAGGAGAGTCTTTCCACACCCAGGCGGACCCAAGAGGAGGGCACCTTTAGGTACCTTGGATAGGAAAAAACATGACACACTGATGTTAAAAATTTGTTTGATTAATTTATTGTTTTGATCTTGAGAATGAAAAAACTTTAAGGCATATACACTACACTTCTCATTATCTTGTTTGACAAATTAACAATTTAGTTTGATGGAGTTTTAAGTAACGTTTGACATTAATAATTATCCATAAGTCCTTTGAGGTTTTCAACTTAGAAAAAAAAGACAGAACTTACTACAGAATTGAAAAGAGGACACACATAATATGAGAGTAATGTGGTGTTTAAAATCAGATATTGTCAAAACAATTATAGAAACAAGAGATAATCTTAAGTCCCTGGGCAGCGTTTCACGAAACCATCATTAGTACAAGTTCACCTACAACCAATTGCAACACCTGTTTCAATGAGATGTCTGTAACTTGTAGTTATGTCAGTTTTGTGAAACCGTGCCTTGGTTGCATATTTTTGTAACATCTCTCAATCATAATAAGACAAAGATTACACAATGTTTTGGCACTCAAAATCATACATGTTATATCTATATTTTTAAAACATTCATATATTCAAGAAATCAAAGAGATAATGTAATTCAAACAAGAGGAAACTTTCCAGGGTGGTAATAACCAACATTGTGGAAAAATGTATGGAATCTTCCTTCAGAAAACCTCAAATTTCATGTCATGCTTTTTTTATGATCCTAATTTCCGAAGATTATGACCTAATCCTGTACCTTTGCACCAAGCTCCATGAACTTTTCTGGTCTCTTTAGATAGTCCACAAACTCCATGACTTCTACCTTGGCTTCCTTGAGGCCAGCTACATCCTTGAAGGACACGCCCTTAGAAGCCCCTTCCTCTACAACCGTGAACTTTGCCTTGGCTAGAAGGGAGGCAAGGTCATGATTGGGTCAAAGGTCATATAAAATTGTTTTTCACTACATTTAAGTAGAGGCAGATAAAACAAGTATTGATAATAATAATACTGAACCCGCTTTGTATATCGCATATCAAAATGGTATTATACACTTCTGAAGGGTTTGTCTATTATTGGATTGTTCATAAATAAGAATAGCAAATATTCTTTGATTACAATTCTTCAAAAGCTGCTGAACCGTATCATTCAATAATGTTCACTTATACAAGCTGTTTTACTTGAATAATTAACTGATTGAATAAAGAAAACAGTTAATGGGTCGGACTAAAAAGATCAAAGGGGGATAACAGAATGCCAGTCAAGTCCCTGAAGTATTAGGTTTTAAACTAATTAGAGTACCAGTGGCGTCAGGTAACACATAATTGCGCCTACTCTGATGGAACTTCAAGCTATGGGCGATCTTATCACAACTAGAATATCCTTGAAATTAAAGCATTCAAACTCATGAAATATAGATAAAACAAAGATTTGTCAGAAATTTCCAAGGTAGGCACATGAGAAAATCGTACTTTTGCACAATCATGTAAAATATACCTCCTTGAGATTAAAGCTTGACTTACTGAGCTGAGTAAAAGCATTCATCCCTCCTCCTCTCATTGCTGAGCGGATGATGTAGAAAAGAAAACCCAGAACAAGGACTGTTCCTAGGATACTCATCATTCCATCAGAGCTAGAATGCTGGTAACGGATCTGAATCTACAAAAATAAAATGGAAATGATTTATGAGATTAAAATCCTGCATTCCTCTAGATTTTCTGTTTTTCCAAATACATTTTCCTGTTTGTTTTTTAATCTCTGTCATGATTACAATCATTTTTGTTACTGAGTATGTCATGCTGCTCATCAAATGTGGGAACCCACAGCCATTATCCTTTCTCACTCTTTGTGTTGGTTGATGAGCATACATCACTGACAAGTTGGTTGTGGACTAATTTGACAGTTTATTATGTAAAGTTTCGTCATCTTCCTGGTCAAATCTTGCGATCATTTACATTAGCCAGCTAGCAGTGGCAAATGAAACAAGCCTCTCAGTGTTTATGGATTCAATGGTTGCGTCCAAATTCATTGATACATACTAACTTACGATTCAAAATCTGCAACTTTGAAAATTACTTTGAATTATATATAATATAATGAAGCCTGGTTCACATATCACATGGTAAAATGCCATAATTCAAATCCAGGATTTTAAAAAAAAAGTGTGCTTCATATTTGTTGTACCGGTATCTTATCACATACAGACGATTGAGTATGCATAGGACCTTTTTGTATGCACTCTAGCAATTCATTTGGTACACATTAAAAAAACCTGTTGAAGTAAACCGCAGCTGTTTGTTGCAGCATATGTAAACAAGTTTTAACTAAAGTATATATTGAATTACTCTGTCTTTGTGTGCGATCCCAAGCTGTTCCTCAACCTCCCTTAGTTTCTGCTCAAACTTCTGAATGTTGCCAACACGCATCCTGAAATGGTTGGGCTGTCCTCTTCCGACCTAGGATAAACAAAAAGTGATGGCTCATTTAGTGAGGTCCTTTCAACAAATAATACAAGCACGACAACACAATGTATACCAAGAAAAGTATAATAACCCGCTGAAGCACAGTAAGCCTCACCCTACACTTTCAAACATTTAAATGCGAATGAAGAGATGGATTGAGAAGAAAAAAAGGGCGAGGGAGAGAAAGGAGAGAGCGAGAGGAAAATACACAAGGGATCGTAAATCAAATTGAGAGAGATTAATCTTTATTATTGTTTCTAAAAACAAAAAGAGGAAAAGGGACACAGAGAGAGACAGGGACAGAGAAAGAGACAGGGGAATAGAAGGGGATGAGAGAAAGATGGTGGAACAACTAAGGGAGCTAAAGATTACTGTAAGTCGTACAAAAAATGAACAAACAAAAACACAGTCGCAAAGAATCACCAGGCGGATATAACATAATGCGTGAAGCTTCAATCAAGCCAGCAACATATATATATATATATATATATATATAATCACCACATAGGTGAAATAATGCAGGAATTGTTTTGCAAATTTCTAATTGTGATACACTGATAGAGTTTAATAACAATCACTTGGACTCACATACCTCTCTACCAAAGACAATAGCACCATCATGCAGGAAGACATGGACAACATCAGACTCAGGATTCTTGCTCTCTCCACTGCCATCAGTATCATAATACGTTACTGACACGTCCTTCACCTGTTAATAAAGAAACACATATATAGATGATGAAGGCCGTTCTTTTTAGTTCTTATGTAATATTCCAAGGAAGACGTGAGCCAGCATGGCAATTTGATCAATACCTTTAATTTATCAATCTATATACATTAATTTTTCATCATTTCCTGTTTATCAATGAACTTGTAACCATTCTGTACCAAAATGACAATATTTACCGTAATACGTAATTTATCTCGATTCAATTATACACTAATCATTTATGTATCATGTATGGGGATCTTTCCTTCCTCATCATAATGTTACAATCTTCTTCTTTTACCCTGTTCTGTACTATACCACTTCTGTTTTCCTCTCCTTTTCTCCTTTTCTCCTTTTCACATCTTCCTCTTCCCTTTCTCTCTATCCCGGTGCTCCTTGTTATCACATATATTATTACACTGTAACTTGTATTGTTATTGTTAATGTACTTTGCTATTGTATATATTGTTCATTATAACCTGCCGCCTAACCCACTGGGTTGATGGGCCTGGTTTTTGTGTGTAAATGATCTCTAATAAAGACTTAATTTACCACCATGGTATTTTACTACAATGTTGAATAGAAGCTTAGACCCAGTTAGCTTGTCACAACATTTTTTCTTATTTGATTTTTTTCTCATTATAAAACATGCAGGTTACAGAATACTGAAGGAAGAATATTTAAAAGAACATACAAACAGAAGATAACATAAAACAAATGTGTATCTAAAGCCTCGGTCACAAATACCATTACGAACTGCGTAAGTTTGTAAGTTTGCAGACTGGTCGGTGGTCTTGTCCAAGATTTTTTCCAACCTCGTACAAAACCCTTTCTGCGAAAGGCGGCCGTACGAACGTTGTAATAACATTGTAAGAACCACGCAAGATCTTTGTACATTCTTAGGGTCAAGGGATTAATATAGTTGGAGATGGATTAAAGAGACCGAATGAGGTCTACAAGGAGCTGTTCTCCCTACAGCACCAATTTTATCAGATATAATACCTCATCTTAATAGAATGAATCCACTTTTACTGATATAGTTATTGGCGATACATGACAAGCCCTTACCTCTCCTTTAGCAAGCATATCATTGACGAATGACTGCCATGATATGTTCTGAGCCTCATCACCTCTGGAGAGAAGGTTCAGAAGAGTTAGGATCAGCATCACAACAATCAACATCCTGATATTCTCCCCATCACCAGCCTTCTTACCTGGATCTGCAAGAACACAAAGAATCAGAAAGGTTCATAATGTTGGCCTAACTGACATAGACAAATTAATATGTTAAAAAATACATAGTGGTAGACACGGAAGGCGGTAGGGCTTAGGTATACATGCATTCCCTAGTCAAAATAAAATAGCTGAAAACTAGTCGTGGAAAAAAAAGGTGAGAACAAAAAAGCATAAAAAGTATAAATTGGACTATTTCAACTCTGAAATATATTTTCTGTTCCAAATCCTAAGCCCCAAATTTGTGTGTGTGACTATTTCCTCCTTTTTGCTGTAAGCAAATTCTAGTAGAGGGGAAAAGAGTCTAGTTTTCTACGATATACCATAAAAATATAGAGAAAATTGCCCCCAAATATCTTTTCCACATATGGAAAGGGAGGGTAGCTTCACAGCTCTCACTTTTGGAATGGCAGACTCACTTTAGGTCCAAAAAGCTTCGAAATGTATCCATCTTTATCCTTTTTTCAGTAATTATCTGCAATTTTCCTTCAATTCTCTTTCTACTTTACATCTGGGCCAACTCTTGTAAGGAAATTCCATAGCTTGTTTGAGATCATCTGTTCGGTG
The DNA here is from genome assembly GCA_035222895.1 of Strongylocentrotus droebachiensis. Classification (NCBI taxonomy): domain Eukaryota; kingdom Metazoa; phylum Echinodermata; class Echinoidea; order Camarodonta; family Strongylocentrotidae; genus Strongylocentrotus; species Strongylocentrotus droebachiensis. The sequence goes on from JAVYIG010007531.1 coordinate 93,134, forward strand.
GGATATCATGCTTTCAAGTTACTAGTACTTGCCAACACATCATGCACATCTAAATAAAGTTTCTTGCTTCTGCAGTGAGCATAACTTATTCAAACGTCTTACAAACACTCAAGCCAAAATGTCTATTCTTTCAAAATATGCATTCCCACCTATCTGCATGCTTGTCAATGATAGGTTGTTAAATTTTATCAAAGCTGTTGAAAAGTGTGAAAAGCTCACCTTCATCATCCTTCTGATCTTGATCCTCTCTCTGTTGCTGCATTGCACTTGAAGTACTAAAACTCCTCATGTTATCTGTAGCAAAGACGTAGTACATAAACACAACACATTCCACTTGGTAAGAATTTGAATTAGCCATTCTCTCTTTCAGAAGATGTCCCATCAAACTGCTCTTTTAATGCTCTTGATTACTTTTCTATAAACTCTGTATAGAAGATGGCTTCATAACAACTAAAATCAGACCATGCTTTAAATGTATACTTCACAGTCACACTTTGTGGATTATAATTCAATGATCATTTTCAAATAAAAAATTAAAATAACCGTCTTAGGCAACTGTGTGGCAAATAAATTTAAAACAACTAAAAATCATCCTATGCTTTCATTGTATATTCGCAGGCATGTACGGAGATTGCAATTAACATGCATTCCTCAAAAGAGGAGTGGACAAACTCATAAAGATGCCCATGAAAGTGATAATTTATCTTGACTAATCAGTCAAGACAATAGTAATAAGAAAAAGTAACATTACATAACTTCAACCCTTTTATATTGGATTTATTGAAGTACAATTACGGGAAATACCAAGACTTATTTCACTGTCTTGTATCCCCCCTCCGTATTTCACATGACAATAGCTTCTTTCCATTACATTAATTTTAGCTTACAAACTTACCCATGGATACAAGGAGACTGGATAATGCACTCCTGTCATGAAAACCAGACCTCTTAAGAAGACTATCAAAGGCACATACTTCCTTCACAATACTCTGGTATTTCTTCTTCGACCAGGCATTCTGTAATCAAAGATAAATTAAATAGAGATGTTAGAAATTTTAAGATATTACCAAAAGACCAATTTGATTGGCATCCATTTTTAACAATCAAGACTAATTCTAGAGTATAGGATAATGAAATTAAACCATGGGTACATTTTTATTGGTTGTGTGCAAGCTTTAAACTCAGCAGATTGCATTTGAAGTCATCACAACTTTGATGTAACTACAAAAACAATTAAAGAGTATCAAATTCATTATTTGTATTATTTGTTTATTTCCCACAAGGCACAACTACGGTTGACTACTCATGTTTAATATTAATATGCTAGATCTATGTGATTCTGTTAAAGGAAATGCCTGTTTTAATATGTCTCTACTATGTCTGGACCAGGTACATGTTTTCTCAAAAATAGTGATTTCCACATTAAATTGGTCTTTCCTTTGCATTTTATCTTCAGTTTACCACCTAGCTAAATATATGATTCGTATTGAAGAGTGGACAATCATGTCCATCAATCTGATCCACAATGGTCCATGCCATGCCCATGGGCATGGACTGGTGGTTTCCTAATTTCATGAATGATGATAATGCATTAATATTATGACAAAATTATGAAATATAATCAGTGATAACATTGATATAAACGCTGTGCCTTAACCTGAAGACATTGTGAGTGAAAATGTAGAAATGATCCACGTCCGAGTGTTGTCTGCAGCTGCGGCCGCGGAGTGCGTCGTTGGTAGCCATCACTAGCAGCGCCTTCTGCCGATCCAGTCGGGGTGGAGATACTCTGTGAAGTCGATGGGCAGTATGTCCTACAAAAAGCAGAATTTACTCCAGAAATCGTCCGTTTTAACGAAGCCCGTGAAAGTCCTTGAAGAGAATACATTTTCTAGACCATTGGCTGTAATTTTTTAATCTTAACCATCTAAAACAATATCAAACAAACTGTCAAAACGAACACAGAGCAATCGTTACAAGAAATTGCATAATTCCATGGGCGCTGACATTTTGTTTCGCAAGCCTCTGATTGAAGATGCTAGGACATAGAGATATATACTACTAACACTAGAGGGCGTACTCGCTCAAATTGCTGTTCCGAGCTGGAGCGTTGGCCGCCATTACTAAGGAGGGCAGAAAAACGAACGACCCAACAAGATACTGTGCACAACATACGTGGAAAATTTGAAGAAGCCAGGTTCGTGCGTTGCATTTGGTTGTTCGAACCGAAGAAAGAAAGGGAACTGCATAATATTTCACAAGTAAGTTCTTCTTAATGTTATGTTGATTAAATAAGGAGATTTTAGAGCTAAAAATGTAGTTTATGCGGGTATTGTCTCATGACAAGCCACCGCAGCGCAGCTAACGTTCCTGCAGTGCTCAGCGTAGCGCGCCAGTCCACGCCCGCCGGGCTGGGGCAGGCATGGGTCAAGGTTCTGGGGGCGGTGGTGGGAAAATTCTGCTGCGCTGGAGTCGCAACTCCAAGAGTCAGAGAGTCCAACTCAGAAATATTAACTCCATTACTGAGCTTGATTCTATTAACGAAAAGTTTAGAATATATAATTAACTTTATCTTATCTAATTTCAAGATAAAAATCAAATGTCAACTTCTTTATATTTTAACTAGATCTAGAAGACTAGACTCTAGATCTAGATCTAAATACTCTAATTTCTAAACCCCGAAAGGCAAAGATAGGCTAGCCTGCCATATTTCACATCACAGGAGTTATCCAACTAGGCTAGGCTAGCCTAAAAAGCCCACCGCACACTACACTATTTCTATCAAATTTGCTTATGACTTGCTGACATCATTATTAAATACTGCTTCGCGATTGGCTGGAAGCTGCTTTCAGTTTAGGTCTTAAAAATCATATGAAATAGCATGAATAGTAGAACAATTGTCATGTTATGAGAAAAAACTCATTTTTGTTTCCATTTGCTTTTATTGTAATGCAGAAATACACCCAAGAGAGGAAAAGGATGTTACACACCACTCCTTCGTAGTGCTGGGCCTACTGTCTTTCCTGGACATCCTCCCTATAAACAGACCCATGGCTCAAGACTCCCAGCAAAACCATGTACAACATCCAAAAGTGTTCCCGTGCCTCCAAAGAAACCCTATGACATTACAAAAGAACATGACTATTCTTTTCCGTCTGAGTTGATCAGAAACTAAAGATAACCAGACAGCAACTGCAGGATGCCCAGAAACAGCTTCAAGTGGTGAAACAGAAGGTAAACAGGAGAGATGGAAAAACCAGGACTCTCTTGCAGGAAGTCCATGAAAGCAAGCTTATTAGCCAGGATCAGCTTGACCTACTTCAACACAACTTTGGAGAGAAAGCATTTACAGAAAACCCCAATTTTGTCTTATTTCATCAATATTTGTTTTCAAACATATTTGTTTATGAAAACCTACAGAATGTTAAATGGCATCCTATTTCACATTATACAATTTGAGTGAAATTTTGCCGTCAAATTTTTGGGGCTCCAAACACTTTAGAGGGGCTTTAATACACATGTTCCAGCATTTTACAAGTTTCAACTAGTTGCATGTAGGACATGACCTCTAAATTCACATCACAGGGATTGTGTCTGGTGTGGATTGGCTACGATGTAAATAGGCTTTCTTGATCTGGAGAATGATACTATAGTGACATCTTGTGTTTTACAATTACAACTGATCTGTACCGTGTGTCTCAAAAAAAAACGTAACACTTTTGAAATGGTTGCCAAATTGAGCATATATAATTTTATGAAAAAATGTTGATATGTATGGAAAGCTAAAGGACCAACCTTTCATATGATATGAAAAAATTAAAAAAAAAATCATGCTTCGATGGACAGTGTTCACTTAAGTTAGAGGTATGAAAATGGGCCTGCGCAGGATTTTTCCTTCCAATTTTGGACAGGTAAATTACTTGTAACTTACAAAATAAGGTCGATATGAGATATTCATGATCGATGGATCAAAAGGATATTTTGAATCAAAAGGATATTTTGAATACCTCGAATACCATTCCTTTTTCAGTGTTATTTATCAATCCCGAAACACCACCGCCCACCCCCCCCCCCCCCACACACACACACACACACACATACACACACGTGCACACACACACACACACACATTAGGGCAGACATGACAAAAAACAAGTTAAATCTTTTTTTAAAAGATTTTCATGTTTCTTTTATTTCTTTCTTATTTAAAACTGCTTTGTTCATCCAAAATTGGAAGGAAAAATCCTGCGCAGGCCCATTTTCATACCTCTAACTTAAGTGAACACTGTCCATCGAAGCATGATTTTTTTTTTAATTTTTTCATATCATATGAAAGGTTGGTCCTTTAGCTTTCCATACATATAGACATTTTTTCATAAAATTATATATGCTCAATTTGGCAACCATTTCAAAAGTGTTACGTTTTTTTTGAGACACACGGTAGTCTATACACTGTTGCAAATGTTGAGGAGACCAAGGCTTAAAGCCCTCCTTGAAGTCAGGAAAACCTGTTTTTTCTCTTTTTATAGTGAGCAAAATTCCTCAGTCTATGCAAAAAAGAAAACATAGAACTTAACTTGTACAAACTACAGAGACAGATCAGTCTTTTATATTTTGCCTCTTGTCTGCATAGCTTATCCACTGGATGATCGACTGTGAAGCCATTTAAAACTGGAGAGAGCTTTCAATAATCTTCAAGAAAAACAGAACAATCTGAGACTTTTGTTCTGTGTAATGAAATAAAATTCTTGGGACACATTGTGACAGTTGCACAACTTAACCATAATCTTCTGTTCGTTAACTTTACACAAAGGCAAACTAAAGTGGAACTTAGAAGAGTTGATTACATTAGGGGTAAAAAATATGTACTTGAATTTTGAGTTGTTGTGAGGTACACTGTATTTGAATATTTACTCTATAAGCTTCATAATTGTACCTGCTGTATCTGATTCAGTTGCTCTAATTTTTGCAAATTATTTGCACTCTACATGTGTTTTGATTCTGCAGGTTTAGATAACCTGAGATAAACATGTAGACCTTTTTTATAACATTGTCTGGATTGCTCTCAACCAAGTGATTTGCATCATTAACGATGAAAAGCAAGAAATTCACATCAAGTGAGCCACGTTTTCGATACGGTAAACGAGGAGAATTCATAGATGTGTGGCAATTGAAAAGCTTTGTGTAATGCACAGTTGCACACCTTATACACACCCATAGATCTTTTTTGTACATAGGTTTGAATTTTGGCCCAAAATGAACAATTATATGGAATAATGTCACTAGATGTAAACCCATAAGATTGTGCACTCTTTTGCTATCTAGTATATCTACTGTGTAAATTTGAGGGTAATCAGTTTCAAAACTATTATTATTCCCTGATGAATAATGATGTCAAAAGACCTTGTTACTATGAGTTTTCACTGAATGGTGTATTGCAGTATCCTGAGATGTAAGTGTCTTCAATTATAGTTCTTCATAGCAATACAGGTAAATTGGAATATATATGCTCAATTACTGTTTCTGGTTTGCATTTATTTATATTATTATTCGATGAAATGTCTTTGTAATTAGTAAATTTGGGGCTAAAATCTGAGATGTTGTTTTTGCAATGTCTGTCCTTTCAATTGTGATGTATTATAGCAGTATATATGTCCAAAAACATGTCAAAACTTAAATGCCTATGCTGTAGAATATTCAACTCACGTGTGGTAATAAAAGGTTCATTTATTCATTTTTTTTTTCAAATCAAATTATCATAAGTATATTCTCTAAAAACTGGTTGATGAAGAAAATAAGAAATATACTGTATCAAGGAGAATATTATTTATGGAGAAAAAAAGTGGTGTGAATAAATAATTATTACATCAATGATCAGCTGTTTTTAAAGAACATTTATTTCTAGTGAACTGTAATGAATTAAATTATTCTCTCAGTCATATAGAGATTTTCTAGAGAATAAGTGAAAGTCAGAAGGTGTGAATTTGATATAAAATGAGTGAGAGAAGAAGAAAAATAATGTGTGGATGAATGATTGAATGAATGATTGGATGAGTAAATAACATAATTTTTAAAAACAAATGTGTATAATTCTTTCCTTCCCCCTCTTCCTATCTTCAGTATCGTCCTATATCTGCATTTCCGTTATCTACCTATCCTTCTATATTATATCTATCTATCCATCTTATTATGTGTCTTAGCTATCTATGTACCCATCTCTATCCAAAATCTATAAGTATCAATCTGTTTATAATAGCCATAAACATAAAATGAATATAATACCTTTAAAGCGTTTTAAATCAATAAACCCTGGCTCTCATAATAACTAAATTAGAAAGACATTGGCCCTGTAGCATAAAACTTTGTTAATATCATGACATAAATATCAAATACAAGTCCCAAATGCTTGATTCTGATTGTTTGAAAGCCAAGTAATATTCGATGTCATTATATCACAGTTTTATATTGACAAAGAGGAAGAAAAGTTGAAGATATACTGAAATATAAATAGCTTTTTGTGTCCCTTTTACCTCACCATAACACCCGTAATTAATCTTGACCTACACCAGATACCATGACTGAGGCATGAGTAGGGTTCATGCATTATGCAAAATACCACAATTATAACGTTTCATACTCGAAAACTGAAAAATCAACCCCAAATATGAAGCTTCATATTGCATATCAGTGGCACAGTTTCGAAGGGAACATCCGGGTATTTCTCGATGTTTTGCCCTCCTTAGTAATGGCGGACCGCGCTCCATGCGCGCACAGAGCTTTGAACGGGCGCGTATGACGAGTCCGCTCTCTAGCCTTATTAAGTATATATCTCTATGTGCTAGGATGATCTATGACGTCATGAACGTCATCCACAGGCCGCATCGCTAAACTTGCGCTATGTATTTTATTGATCATTTTCGTAATGATATATAAAAGGTACAAAGTGTATTTCTCTTTAAATAATCCTCGACTAATTTTACTAATATAATATATCATTTAATTAAAAATAATATTCTAATTCTTTAAATCCTTTTAAATATTGAAGAAGAAAACAAAATCAAGAAATAATAGGCTAATGCTCCCAACACAACTATTGTTATACTATAAAGGGTCCCATCAAAGAAAAAGAAGTAGGTAGATGGGATATTGCGAATTGACTGATTGGAGAACTTGCGATTGATTCGAATGGATCAATCACAACAGGCTCGGTTAGACAGGGCCCATATCACCTTACCATTCATAAAGATGAAGAAAAAAAAATTGCAGCAAAAGATGAAGACAAAATTTGCAATTTTTAGACCAATTAATTTGTAATAGGTGAATGGTTTGTAAAAAGACGAATATAGTTTGTCAACAGCCCATCAACAGATGTATATGCGTTGTAAATAGATCTATTATTTCAACAAAAATGTAACACGGTAGGCAAGCATGCAGATGAAACCCAGATAGCAAAATGTTGTGGGGCCCATCTGGGTTTTATCTGGTTTAAAACTGGGCTGGCCCACTTGGCCCAGATGGGCCAGCCCATATCTTGCCCACTTGGCCCAGATGGGTCCCAGATAGGCCCCATGTGGGGCCCAGCAATCTGCACCCGGGTTATAGAAGGGCCCCAGATGGGCGGCCCAGATTGTACCCACTTGGCCCAGATAGGCCCACGTGAAACCCAGATG
>JAVYIG010007532.1:0-25000 GCA_035222895.1 Strongylocentrotus droebachiensis
TTCAATAAATTGGGGTTAAAAAAAAATTGTTTCAACCAAAATTCATTTGTGTTGAAGCTTACCCGTTTTCTGCTTTCCAGGCGATCCACAGTCATTATTTTGGAATTATCTGTAAGCCTCCATTTCCATAATCTGTGATGATGAAATCTTGGTGGTGATAATCTTCGTGATCGAAAAGTCGGCTGATTCCATTATTAGTCCACTGAACCTTTATTCTTATTGGTGAGGCTTGTTTTACTCTAAACCTCCGTGTACATCCTGCATGAGGGTCACTTCTTAACCATCAAAGGTTACAACTGCGACCTTGGAAGAATGATTTTGTAATGTCAGTTAAGCGGGTACTTGTAATGATGGCAGCTACGGAAGCAGCGAAAGTACCAGCAATTACTTCAACAGCAATTATTTCCATAGTTGTTTGTCAGTTGCAAGACATTACGACAATGTTAAGAAAAACATTTATTGAGATCGGTTTTTTATTTGGAGCAAAGATTGCAAATACTATACTTCCAGAAACAATTTAAACGATAATATGATGAGCTTCGAATGACGTTAAGCTTGCCAATATAGTTGTATTGTGACCAACCTAAATAAGTAGCACCTTGAGCCTTGACAAGTGCTTCAAATAATTGTAATTACGAGCGTACCTAATATAGTTTTATATACGGTGAATAACAAAACAGGTAGGTGAAAAAAGTTGAAATAAGTACATGGTATTTCATAATTAATGATTAACGTTTTAATACACAATATCCTGATTGAACAATTCTAAACACAAGATAAGTTTAAAAACGCTGACCCAGTCAGCGTTGCCAGCGAGGTACCACGTCACGTGGAAAACCATCCAATGATCACGCGAGCATTTGGGAAAACACGATGTTGCCCATGAAGTGGGAATAGGTTTCCTTATCTCTTTTCGCGGGATGGTTTGTGACAATATGATTTCTTTTTGATGGACAAACTTTATATCTTATCAGAACTTTACAGATCAATGTCTATGATTGATTTAGATTGATCAATAATGTCCTGAGGACATCAAAACTTCATCTATTAAGAACAAATCATATTGAAGGGGAAGGAAATCTTATTTCAAATGAAAATGGTTACTTGTCAAAGTGTAATGGACACTTCTTTGAATTGGATATGGCAATTATCAGAGGTGAAGCGGGCACTTATCAGAGGTGCTACGGCACTTAAAAGCACATAATTGAGAGGAGAAAAGGCAACGTGGGGTACTTGAAAAAGTGGGTGATTTGTTCCTCTGCCCCCCCCCCTCCCTTCTCCCAGGAACGCTGCCTCTTCTCAAAGCCCAATAGAGTTGCAGTCCTTTTAATACCCGGCTGTTGGTCTCCTCTGCCTTGGTATTTAACTTTGTAGTTACAAATCAATCAAATGCCTTCATAGAGGGGTTTTTTAGATCTATAACTCTTGCAAATATGAAAGTCATTTTAGATTCCTTAATTTAAGTATTTTTCAAACTACTTTTATTCAAAATCCAACAGTGCCTTCGAAATGCTTCCTTTTTTCAGTCTTACCGTGTTTGATATCTCACAAATTAGTCCGAATACGCATTACAGATATTCAGACTTGTACCCCATTCAAACAAAGTTAAGTCTTCTTAACCTATTCAAGAATGATTCCTACAAAAATAAGGAAAAATAAGATCAACAAATCTCATTTCTGCCATGTGTGTAGTTTTGATACCAAGCCCTGGTTTAGAGGCCGCTACACCAAATAATATTTTGTGAATTAATGAAAAACTGACTGCCAAGTTTGAAAGAGCATACAATTTAAATGACAAAATCGTCTTTGATTGATCAAATCGGTTAAAAAACGGCTGAAATATCCAGAAATATAACAATTTCTAATATTTCTGGGGCCCCACAAATATTCGATAATTTTGAACCAGCGCTTGAAAAACAAAACAAATACTTAAATTTTTCAAACAGCTATTTATAAATAGTTGTTAATGATCTCTCTATTTAATCTTTATTTAAACAAAACATAATATGCACAATTTAATTATGATGGTTGAAACCTATCACTTTTTAAAGAATGCCCTCATGTGGTTTAACCGACTTTTTTAATTGGTAACATGCTTATTACTTAGCCGTTTGTATCTTTTGTATACCTTCCGAGCATGGTGCAGTTATAATTATATACCTCACTTAAGTAATCCAGCCATCTGATTGGTCGAAATTGCATTCATAAACTTCAACTGTTCCTGTAAAATTCTCGGTAACCATGCTTAAAACATTTAATATTTTTAATAACCATGGTTATTAAAAATAGTTGGTTAGCCTCCATGGTTACCCCATAGGTTTACATGTTAAAAAATGGTTTGAGCGATGGAGGATACCGTATGTGTGCGAATAATTGGTCGGTAATTTCAATACAATTGAATCTCGATCGATCTTACCGACAATTTTATCTTGCATTGTTGACATGAAGACGAAAATAAACTTCCCAAAACAAAAAAACAACATCTGCCGATAGATCTTGATCTAAGTTCGTGCCAATATATGCATTGCAAAAGTAAAAGAAGAGTCCGTATATGGAGCTTTTGCGAAGCATTCATCACACGCGAAGCCGGTTTCAATCCATTTTAATGTATATATCGTACAAAACTGCCAAGCATGTTGATAGCGCGCGATGGCCGAGAGGTCTGAGGCGTTGACTTTAGATTCATCACCTTTTGTACGCAAGAGTTCGAATCTCATCTTCGACCAAAAAAAAAAATTTTTTATTTTTTATTTTTTAGTCTATTTTTTTTCGGCATATAAAAGTATTAATGACTGCTTTAATATTCGAGAAATAGTTGTTTTTATACCCTCTCGGGAAGGTTACAATTGGGCTATTCCCCTCGGCACGCCTCGGGTAATAGCACAATTCTAACCTTCCCTTGAGCGTATAAAAACAACTATTTCTCTCAAAGCAGTCATTAATACTATACTATTAGTTTTTAATGTAAAGGTACAGGTTTTTGTTACTAACATTCAGTTTGACCTAAACTATACTCTCTATACCAAAACCTGCACAATTACATTACAAACTAATAGTTATAACTGCATCATGCTCAAAAGCTTACCCTTTAAATTAAAAACAAAATACCACAGGGATTGGGGGGGGGGGGGGCTGCGTCCAAGCCCTTCCCACCCGGAGGTGTCAGTAGCCCTTCATATCCCTCTGCCTGTGAAATGTTTCATATCGAGTCGAGGTAAGTCAAAGTTTAAGTCAAATGGTTTTTGTATTCATGTATATTCGGCTTCGCGGCACCCTTAGACATAATTTTTACATACATTATGTATACATATATTAGTTTATATCTTACATTGTTGATCTACGTTGATTACAAGACAAACATTTCTACCATATTGAACAAAGATTCCCGCACATGTGTATATGGCTTTTGTAGAGTGCCAGAGTGATGCAAAACGAATATTCTTATAGATTTATTTTGGATTGAGGTGACCCAAAACTAAACAGATTGAGAAAAGCTGCACTAGACCACGACACCTCTACAAATATATATTTCTCAGAGATCTTCAAATAGAAATTAAAAGTTTGTCTCTTTTATTTTTCCCTAACGACCTCTATCCTGCATGGGGCAGGCTTATTCTTGATCTGCTCCAATTACGGCTGAAGATAAGAGGATACTGATATTGAGGTGTTCTTCAACACTTGATTCGAAATTATTAGTTTGCCATGAGATATTTGGTAACTTGCTTTAAATAAACAACGATAACAAAGAGATTCATGCTTTTTTTAATTATTGAACTAAGGAACGAGGTTCTATCGCCATAGCGTGAGGACTTTTCATGTCAAGTGCTCATTAATTTGACTTTATCAAATATTTACTCCACTCCAATGGTTCATTATCTAATTTGTATACAATTCATTTTTGGACTTAGTTATATTACTAGGAAACTTAACAATGGGTAGGCAACGACATATATCACTCTGGTCGGATTAGAGATGAGTAAAATAGATCAAATCGAATCATTGACACAGATGAACTTCAGATTCAACTCCTGACGTGGGTTATTTGTCCTCAAATATTTTTTCCCGTTTTCCAATAACTTTGTAGAGAGCAGTGGTGGTATGAGTATTTCAATGGCGTATAAAGCATGTGGGGGGGGGGGGTACTGAGGATATGGAAACGGTGCCTGAATTTCAAAGAAAAAGTTTTAAAACGTCTAATTATTGCCCTAGTACACTTCAACTGATCCTGCCACAAGCTCTCTTGGGGGGCATATACCCCGTTTAAATCACTGTCGCTCTCTCTTTCCTGCAGGTAATTCCTACACACTTTGGTTAGAATCAAGCCATGGGTTTTCACGAGAAAAAAAGTAAATGTCCAACTACTGCCACTGAAGAGCTTTGGCGGGGCTGCCCCCAGGCCCCCTGACAATTACTAACAAGTCAAATTATAAGAAAATATGTTTTACTTGAGGTATCAGAGGACAAATCTTTAAATTGTATGAAATGAAATGTACTATAGCTTGTTATTTGCTGCACAATCCTATTAATGAATTCCGACGAATTTCATTGTAAATATATTAAATCAATCTCAAATTAAGGTCGTCTGACTCTTTTTTTTTGATGGATTTTTTTTTTTTTTGGTAATTTTTTTCATAATGTTACCGTAAATATGATTAGTCAAAATTTATCATGTGATCACTTAGCAAGACCGTGATTATTTTCTTCTATTTTAAGAACAATCGAGAGAGGCTTGTCCAAACTTTATATTCCTTCTGTTTGCTTACCTATCACATCATATGTTTGTTTGCGTAATATTAAATCATCGTGTACATTACTGGGTGTTGTTACTTGTGGACTTTAAAAGACACGTGTTTGGAGCCCTAAGAGGTGTCGTGGTCGAGTGGATATGTCACCGGACTGTCGAACCCAAGGTCCACGGTTCGAGTCACACCGTGGCACTAATGTCCTTTGGCAAGACATTGATCTACATTTGCCACACTCAACTCAGGTGATGTAAATAAGTACCTGGCAGGAATTAATTCCTTGAAATGCTAGAGCGTCGTATGGCAGACGTGCTAAAGCCAGGGTAATAATCGGGAGCTCCAGGAGTGTCACGTATGGCAGACATGAACGCTATTCAAGAACCCACTATTATTATTATTATTAAAAAGGCAGCTGTTAATTATTATTTTGAGAAACTTTTGTAGCTGGATAGCCTACTCCTCCACTCGAAGTTTACCCTATCGGAAATTTTCTTTTAGGGATAGGAGTCAAAATGGGCCAGAATGGTATAAGCTGCAGTGGGTTATGTTTTTATAATGAAAAACGTTTCTCAGCCTTCACAAAGAAATAGGGAGTCGACCGATTTCCCGGGAATTCGCTCTAAAATTAACAATGTAAACGTAGAGATTGATGATTTTGCGACGAAAATGTAATCTAAAAACCAGGGTTTATCGCCATAGCGTGAGGACTTTACATGTCAAGTGCTCATTAATTTGACTTTATCAAATATGTACTCCACTCGAATGGTTCATTATCTAATTTGTATAACGATTCATTTTTGACATATTACTAGGAAATTTAACAATGGGTAGGCAACTACAGATATCATTTTGGTCAACAGTTGCAGATTAGCGCATAACTTTTCGGCGACTTGGAGCATGGGGTCAAAGGAGAGCGGCTTCATTCCACCCATTCTCTATCACCTCCCTGGTTTGGGGTATAGAAAGCAATGTTATTGAACATAACAAACAATCGAATTAACAGAAGCGGTGAAAAGGCTAATGAATCTAAACTTTTCATACTATTTTTCTTCGGTTTTCATCTCTATAAGACATATTGTCATACTGTAAAACACGACAGGCGACGACTTCCGAAGATGTATTTCTTTAACAATTAGATTATATACAGTTTTTAATTGTATGCGAAAATTGGAGAATATAAGGCGGAAAGTCAATTAAACAATTGTTTTCGATTTTTCTTTCGATTTTTACTCTATTTCCATGGAGACAATATTCAAAACCGAAAAACATCAAAGTTTTGATCCGACGTACATCCCCCCCCCCCTCCCCCCCCCCCCCCCCCCCACTCAGGGGTCGGAATGACCGCATGCGTGTTGCCAAAATGTCCGGTAAAGGGGTACTTTTCGTGCGACAAAGTCCGGCCCGAGAATTGTAAAAAAAGGGGTGTATTTGACTTTTCACCCGGAGATTTCTTTAAAAAGGGGGTGTTTTTTCGTTTTTTCTCTCATCTCTTTGGACTCCTGAGAAATTATTCCGAATTTACGGGGGTATATTGAGCATTTTTCCTGATTTAGGGGGGTCTCTAAGGCAGGAAAAGCCCGCGAAAAGCCCGCGAAAGGGGGGTTCGGAAAGTCCTCAGATAGTTGGCAGTCCTCAGATAGGGGGTGCTTTCAAAAAGAGGGAACGAGCATATGCGTACCCTAAATAACACTGAGTGGGGGGGGGGGGGCCGGCGTACATCCCCCATTAGTAGACCCGGAAATAAAAAGTAATACAAACCTGTAATACGCATCGGACAGCAGGATAACTCTCAAATTCATAATTCTTGGAGAGCGAGACAATGTACACCGAGGGGTGATAGCAGGATGTAACTACCCCGAGAGCCTTTAAAGATAAAGACCAGTTATGGTCATGCGATTGCATTGTGTAGGAAACGTTGTGAAATCGATCAGAAAAGGTTGATCATCTAGCATAGATGTACTACAAGGTTCTGGAATCATCAAAATGATAAGAAATTTGGCCCAGTCTTCATAAGGTTACAAGCACTGTACACAGAAAGATGTATATGGGACTACACACACGTGCGCGACACGTGCGTTTTAATCTCTCACATCCCAATAGATAAACTAATTTACCAAATATATCAATTAGTAGGCGGTTTCCCGGCAAAATTTGTATCGTCATGTATTATTCAAAACATATTATTTCAAATGATTGGTAATAAGAGCTTCCATTTCATTTTTTGAAATTGGGACGTTTCCAATACTGGCCTTTACCTTTAAAAGCAAATAAGCCTCGAATATTAAAGCAGTCTTTATATCTTTTATATACCAAATTCACAAAACAAATCTTACCCTTTCCTTTTCTTGAGTAAGACTGGTTAAAACATCACAGAAAATCTGAGACACTGTCTGTAAATCTTCGCTGGAAAGTTGTCTGAATGTTACAATCATTCGCGAATCGCACACACAATGCACTGTATTTTGTATCCGCGCTCCCGCCGCGCTCGCACAAATACACTTTTTACACGTAAACCAGTGGGGATACCTCAGCAATTAAAATACCTGAAATTAGCGACCAAATCGCACAAAAACTGTCAATGACTAGATTTCTAAAGAGAGGTATATGTCACATTTGCATTCAGAAAAGAGACCCCTCTACCCTTCTTTTTTCTTTCTCTCTTCATACCCTCTCTTTCTCTCTCTCCACTCTCCACCTTTATCCTTCTTCAATCTCACCCCTCTATCTCCCTCTCTTTCCTCTTTCTCTCTCCTCCCCCTCCCTCCCCCTCCCTCTCTCTCTCTCTCTCTCCTTCTCTCCATATACTCTCCCATCTTTCCTCCCTCCGCTCCCTCGCCCCTCTTTCTCCGTCTCTCTCTCTCCATCCCCTATCTCTCTGTGTCTCTCGTTCTCCTTCTCTCTCTCCACTCTTCACTCTTTTCCTTCATCACTCTCTCACCCCTCTATCTATCTCTCTTTTCTATTTCCCTCTCCATCTCTCTCCATCTCTCTCTCTCTCTCTCATTCTCCTTCTCTCCAATATCCACTCTTTTCCATGTTCGCTCTCTCATTCCTCTTTCTCCCTCTCTTTTCTCTTTCTGTATTATTTTTTTTTATTCATTTCGTTTTATTTCAACAGGGTAGCCCCATCAGTAGTTAAAATACTCTTATACTTGGGAGCCCTGTATATTATAAAAATATGTATAAAGGCATACAATCATGAACACATCATTACATGGTGAATAGGAAACATGATATACCAGAAAGAATACAGATTAAATTTCAAATGTAAATGTAAATGTTAACTCAGCAAGTAAAACAAAAAATCAATTCATGAAGAAAATCATACATAAACAAATTTTGAAAACAAATCCTTATATCGTAGTAACAGTGTGTCTAAACATATTTGTAGTTTGTCGAACAATAATGGGAAATACAGTAATCTGTAATTGTCAAGTACTAAATATTCAAGTTTGTGACAGATTCTCCTTATTTGCGTGTATTATGTTTTGGGTTTTATTTACATTTTTCTCAAATAACTTGTGCAAAAGGACTGCTTGGTTTGGGCATTTCGTACCTCACTAGGGAGGTTGTTCCAGATCATTGCACCTTCAAAAGAAAAGGCCCTTCTACCATTTTCAGTTTTAACATTTGGGATGACTAATCCACGAGGATCAGAGATTCTAGTGCTATAATGATGTGTTGTTGTAGACTTTCGTAAACATATCTTGAAGATGTGTGTGTCTCTCTCTCTCTCTCTCCTTCTCTTTACTCTCATATCTTTCCCTCCCATCGCTCCCTCCCTCACCCCATATCTCTCTCTCTCTCTCTCTTTCTCTCATATATCCACTCTTCACTCTTTTCCTTCTTCGCTCCCTCATCCCTCTATCTCCTTCTCTTTTATCTCTGTCTCTCTGTCTCTCTCTGTCTCGCTCGCTATTCAGATTTATATGAAGTGACACAGAGGTGTATTTTATTAAATTGCGGCAAGCGTTTATTTTCGATTAAGAAGACCTGTTTTCGTTGTTAAGCAACTTTACGTTTGCAGAGTAACATAAGAAAAAAAGTAGATATTCTTCATAAAACATAGATATCAAAGAAATGAATGCAGTAATGAAACAAGGCATTCGCGAAAGTCGGCAATTCAACTAACACGTCTAGGAACCTACTTAATACAGACAGTTCGTTAAAATCAATTTAAAGAAAATATACAAATTCTTATAATTAAGCCAGCTAAAAGTAAAATTGGCAAAATTATCAAATATTCTTGAAATATTCCGAAAATCTGAAAAACACAAGAGTCGTGAAAAAAAACTAATTATGAAAGAGATACAGTGCAGTATAGAATACTTGGAAGAAAGTATGCAACCAAAAGCTTAAAGAGATACCTTGAAATTATTCGAACATATTGTTCAATAATGAATTTTCCTGATCAAATAATTACAAAAAATGAAAGCAGTAACAAAAAATAGTTGTATTGTATGCTAGGTAATTGTGGACAGTTAAAAACAACAATTATTGTTACAGTTTGGAGAAATTGGAAACAAAATATTTGTTAATGAGATACATATACCAATTTCACACAATATGAAACATATACAGAATAACTAGAAGATAGTATTTAAACCAGAACTTAAGGGGCTACCTTTAAATCACTCGAAAATATTATTCAATAATAGATTGTCATAATCAAATAATTGCTGAAAATGATAGCAGTAGCGTCAGAGTACATATATGGTATGACTTGTGGACAGTTAAAAGCAAAAATCATTCTTACAGTTTGGGGGAAATTAGAAAAGTATTGACATTTGTGTTAGTGAGATACATATACCAATTTCACACAATATTAAACATAAACCGAATAATTATAAGATAGTATGCGAGCAAAAACGTAAGGAGCTACCTCTAAATCACTCGAAAATATCATTCAATTATACGTTTTCATAATCAAATAATTGCAAAGAATGAAAGCAGTAGTGAAAAACACAAGTATTGTATGCTATGTAATTGTGGACAGTTGAAAACAGAATCAGTGGTACAGTTTAAAGAAATTAGAAAATTAATCAAATATTTGTTAATAAGATACATATACATGTACCAATTAATAAGATACATATACATGTACCAATTAATAAGATACATATACATGTACCAATTAATAAGATACATATACATGTACCATTTTCACACAAAATAAAACATTTGGTGAAAACATAACATGCTTTGCTATCAGACAGGTCATTTTGAAAGATCAAAGAAATCAACAAACAATTAAAGGTAAAGTTCTGTCTCTCCTTTAATAGGACGACGCTACGCATTTGTACACTGCGTACTATATGTCAAATCTGATTTTCACTCGGGTACCAGGCATACCTTTTTAGTTAAAGCAGAGTATGCAGTGAAATAGAGAATCATTCGGTTAAAAGTATCAATGATAATAGTATTGCGTAAAACAAAGATTGAAATTAGCTCTCCTAAGATCCAGACTGAGTATGTTCTCCATGCATGAAGCGACAATCCATTCATGTACACGGTGCGGATGTATCATTGATTCCTTTCCTGTTGGAAACAAACATGAAGGCATAGGCCATTTTAAAAATTGTCCTTCCATGATCTTTTATAATAAATATACGAATTCCACTCCACCTGTTTGTTTAATTCACAATTACCATTATGCACTTGAATATCGTTCTGAGAAACCGGAAACAACCAAGTGCTAAAGTTAATATTTATTTGTCATTCAAATTGGCCAATGAATTAAATGATGCTTTAACGAAAATTATTGCAAAATGTCGAACTTTTTTTAATTTTACGTTTGCAGCCGGAGATCATCAATTTGTTAAGACTTTGACGAATTTGGATGCAAAATGCTGAAGTTGAATGGACAGTGTTTATAAAAAGTGACTAAAGACACGACCAGGGTACCTTCAATAATTGAATTACTTTGATTATTGTTTTTATAAGCTGTGTATGTTGTCAAAAATTCTATCAACGAAATTTCATTGGTGTTGAAGCTTACCTGTTTTCTGCTTTCTAGGCCGTCCATAGTCATTAGATTGCATATACCTGTAAGCCAGTACCCCGATCTGCGACGACATAATCCAAATGGTGCTTATCGTCCTTTTCAAGTACAAAGTCGGATTTTTCGCTTTTAGCCCACTGAAACTTCATTCTTATCGGAGTGGCTTGTTTTACTTCAAACTTCCGTTCACAGTCTGACGGAATGGTAGCTACTTCACCATCAATGGTTACCACTATGGACTTGGAACAACGACTTTTAATTTTAATGTGGCGGTTATTTGTAACGATGACAGCTGTGGTAGTAGCGGTAGTAGCAGCAGCTCCTACAATAGCCGCTGCTGCCAATCCTATAAGTAGTGCCATAGGTGCTTGTCAGTTACAAATTATAACGACAATGTTAAGAAAATATCAATTAAGATCAATTTTTGTTTGGAGCAAAGAATAAAGAGCTGTACTTCCAGAAACTATTTAAACGAAAATATGATGAGCTTCAAACGACGTTGAGCTTGCCAATATATAGTTGAATTGTGGCCAACCAAAACGAGTAGCACCTTGAGCATTGACAAACGCTTCAAATGTAATTAAGAACATCCCCAATACAGTTTTATATACGGTGAATAACAAAACGGGTGGGTGAATAATTACATTACATGCCATTTCATAATTAATGATTAACTTTGTAATACACAATTTCCTGATTGGACAATTCTAATCACATGAAAAGTTTAAAAGGCTGGCCCAATCAGCGATGCCGATGAGGTTCCACGTCACGTGCAAAACCACCTGATTATCACACGAGCATTTGGGACACACACTGTGGCCCATGAAATGCTTGTGAAAATATGATTTATTTTTGATGGACAAACTTTATATCTTATCAGAACTTTACAGATCAATGTCTATGAATCTTTAGATTGACCAAACTTTATATGTAAATAACAAATCAAATTGCCAGGGGAAGGGACTCTTATTACACATGAAAATGGTTACTTTTCAAAGTGAAATGGGCACTTCTTTAAATTAAATATAGTAATTATCAGAGGTAAAGCGTGCGCTTATTAGAGGTGGTACGGGCACTTAAAATGTGGATAGGGCACTCAATTGAAGAGAGAAGGCACTTTAGGGTACTTAAAAAAGTGGGTGATTTGGGCCCCTTCTCCCCCCCCCCCTACCAAACTACATAATACAATGAAATACTTGACTTAAAGTAGGGGAGTTTGATGTGGTGCACAATTGCACCCCTCTGTAAATAATCGAAAAGTCCATGGCGATCATGAATATTCATGTTTTTGCTTACCTCGGCAAAATGCTTGCCTATACTAAATGGAAAAATTACTGTGGGGGGTTGGCTGCAATGGACATAATGACCCGATCAGAACTTATCTATGATAATTCATACTTGCTATCCTTCGTGTGCTTTACCTATAACGTTACAATCGCTTTGCAAATTGCGTCCAAAGTTCGACTTGTTTCACATGTGTTATATAGGCAATGTATTTTTACCAAATTACGGTAGGTGAACTTTCAGAAGTCAATGGGACATGAGGATTCCAATGAAAGAGCTAGTGTCAACGTACGCCCGGGGTGGATGTGTTTTTCGTTTAAGAAAAATGAATCTTTAACGATTTTTTTTTGGGGTGGTAAAAGTCAGTAGGCTAACATGTTAGGCTGCTGGACTCTGAGGATAGGGGTGTTGTCCAATGAGACTATTCGGGGCCATATGAACTACTTTTATTTAAAATCCAACAGTGCCTTCGAAATGTTTCCTTTTTTCAGTCTTTCTGTGTTTGATATCTCACAAATTAGTCAGAATACCTCTTTGCCATTTAATATTATTGTACTCCGAATTGTCATAGCAGTTATCAAGTATGTACATACGAGCCTGCCTTAGCATGCATGTATCTTTCTAATCACCTGTGTCAATCAAAAATACATTCGAAATTTCGTGTGCTTATAACCTTAACAAATACATGGACTTATCGCTTACGCGTGTCTGACGTATAGGTACAGGGCGTGGCTTTTCCGCGCAACAAATCTCTTTGTTTTGCAAAACTCCTGTGTCAATCACAGAATCCATTGTTATAGACTGAACTAGTTTTGATGAGCGGGAATGTCAAATCCCTCTTTGCCATTTAATAATCGTACTCCGATTGTCATTATTGTTATCAAGCATTTTGTTTCTTCCCAGCCCCTCTATTTTGCGTGTCAAAAATACACCCTTTACTCGGGCGGTCGGGCTCCGCTCTGTTGCTCCTAAGCAATTATTGTAACTGTGACCAAGATGGGTCTTATTGTATTTTCATTTGTATTATATTTTGAAGTTACCCGCACACTTGCACTTCGTACACACACAAACGCACCAGCATCACACATGCAGTTGTTCATCCTCCAAATTTTCGGTACTTTACATAATACGTATCGTTAAATGAATTCGCACGCGCACACTCCCAATATTCTTGTCGACGATATAAACGAGAGCAAATACTACACACCCCAAGAATTCAAAAATTCATTTTCTTGCAAACCAGACAATATTTCACTGTTACATATAAACTCCAGAAGTCTGAACAAAAATTTCGAATACGTTGAAAACCTTTTACACTCTTTAAATAATTTTGCATTTTCCGTCATTGGAATAAGTGAGACATGGTTACATCAGAATTCTCCAGATATGTTCAATTTGCCTAATTATAAGTTGATTAGGGCGGACCGCAAAGGAAGAAGAGGTGGCGGTGTTGCGTTTTATATTACACAAAACATAAACTTCAAAATCCGTTCAGATATTAAACTAACACAAGCAGAATCTTTATTTATCGAAATTAATAATTCAAACACCAAAAATGTCATCATAGGTTTGATTTATAGACCCCCTGATTCTAATTGTGATTTATTCTGTGACGAACTGGATTTTCATCTTCATAAAATAGGGGATGAAAATAAACACAATTTTATCCTTGGTGACTTTAACATCAACTTCTCACCCTCATCTGATAACAGTAACTCAACCAATTGTATGCAGTTGATGCATTCATACGGCTTTTTTTCGATTATTAATAAACCCACCAGAATAAATCCACATTCATCAACTCAGATTGACAATATTTTTTCAAACGTACATAACAACAAAACCATCGGTGGAATATTGTGTTCTGAAGTGTCGGATCACCTACCCATATTTTTAACTTGTGAATGCAAACTATCTGGCCGTAAATCATTTGATGAGCTTATATATCGCAAAGAATCCAAACGTAATATAGAATTGCTGAAACAGGATTTATTTTTCGAGGGATGGGCTGAGGTATATAGTGTAAATGATGTCAATACTGCATATAAACATTTTAGTAACAAATTGCAATATTATTATGAAAAGAATATTCCTTTAGGCATAATGAGTAATAAGCGAGGATAGGGGTGTTGTCCAATGAGACTATTCGGGGCCATATGAACTACTTTTATTTAAAATCCAACAGTGCCTTCGAAATGTTTCCTTTTTTCAGTCTTTCTGTGTTTGATATCTCACAAATTAGTGAGAATACCTCTTTGCCATTTAATATTATTGTACTCCGAATTGTCATAGCAGTTATCAAGTATGTACATACGAGCCTGCCTTAGCATGCATGTATCTTTCTAATCACCTGTGTCAATCAAAAATACATTCGAAATTTCGTGTGCTTATAACCTTAACAAATACATGGACTTATCGCTTACGCGTGTCTGACGTATATGTACAGGGCGTGGCTTTTCCGCGCAACAAATCTCTTTGTTTTGCAAAACTCCTGTGTCAATCACAGAATCCATTGTTATAGACTGAACTAGTTTTGATGAGCGGGAATGTCAAATCCCTCTTTGCCATTTAATAATCGTACTCCGATTGTCATTATTGTTATCAAGCATTTTGTTTCTTCCCAGCCCCTCTATTTTGCGTGTCAAAAATACACCCTTTACTCGGGCGGTCGGGCTCCGCTCTGTTGCTCCTAAGCAATTATTGTAACTGTGACCAAGATGGGTCTTATTGTATTTTCATTTGTATTATATTTTGAAGTTACCCGCACACTTGCACTTCGTACACACACAAACGCACCAGCATCACACATGCAGTTGTTCATCCTCCAAATTTTCGGTACTTTACATAATACGTATCGTTAAATGAATTCGCACGCGCACACTCCCAATATTCTTGTCGACGATATAAACGAGAGCAAATACTACACACCCCAAGAATTCAAAAATTCATTTTCTTGCAAACCAGACAATATTTCACTGTTACATATAAACTCCAGAAGTCTGAACAAAAATTTCGAATACGTTGAAAACCTTTTACACTCTTTAAATAATTTTGCATTTTCCGTCATTGGAATAAGTGAGACATGGTTACATCAGAATTCTCCAGATATGTTCAATTTGCCTAATTATAAGTTGATTAGGGCGGACCGCAAAGGAAGAAGAGGTGGCGGTGTTGCGTTTTATATTACACAAAACATAAACTTCAAAATCCGTTCAGATATTAAACTAACACAAGCAGAATCTTTATTTATCGAAATTAATAATTCAAACACCAAAAATGTCATCATAGGTTTGATTTATAGACCCCCTGATTCTAATTGTGATTTATTCTGTGACGAACTGGATTTTCATCTTCATAAAATAGGGGATGAAAATAAACACAATTTTATCCTTGGTGACTTTAACATCAACTTCTCACCCTCATCTGATAACAGTAACTCAACCAATTGTATGCAGTTGATGCATTCATACGGCTTTTTTTCGATTATTAATAAACCCACCAGAATAAATCCACATTCATCAACTCAGATTGACAATATTTTTTCAAACGTACATAACAACAAAACCATCGGTGGAATATTGTGTTCTGAAGTGTCGGATCACCTACCCATATTTTTAACTTGTGAATGCAAACTATCTGGCCGTAAATCATTTGATGAGCTTATATATCGCAAAGAATCCAAACGTAATATAGAATTGCTGAAACAGGATTTATTTTTCGAGGGATGGGCTGAGGTATATAGTGTAAATGATGTCAATACTGCATATAAACATTTTAGTAACAAATTGCAATATTATTATGAAAAGAATATTCCTTTAGGCATAATGAGTAATAAGCGAGGATAGGGGTGTTGTCCAATGAGACTATTCGGGGCCATATGAACTACTTTTATTTAAAATCCAACAGTGCCTTCGAAATGTTTCCTTTTTTCAGTCTTTCTGTGTTTGATATCTCACAAATTAGTGAGAATACCTCTTTGCCATTTAATATTATTGTACTCCGAATTGTCATAGCAGTTATCAAGTATGTACATACGAGCCTGCCTTAGCATGCATGTATCTTTCTAATCACCTGTGTCAATCAAAAATACATTCGAAATTTCGTGTGCTTATAACCTTAACAAATACATGGACTTATCGCTTACGCGTGTCTGACGTATATGTACAGGGCGTGGCTTTTCCGCGCAACAAATCTCTTTGTTTTGCAAAACTCCTGTGTCAATCACAGAATCCATTGTTATAGACTGAACTAGTTTTGATGAGCGGGAATGTCAAATCCCTCTTTGCCATTTAATAATCGTACTCCGATTGTCATTATTGTTATCAAGCATTTTGTTTCTTCCCAGCCCCTCTATTTTGCGTGTCAAAAATACACCCTTTACTCGGGCGGTCGGGCTCCGCTCTGTTGCTCCTAAGCAATTATTGTAACTGTGACCAAGATGGGTCTTATTGTATTTTCATTTGTATTATATTTTGAAGTTACCCGCACACTTGCACTTCGTACACACACAAACGCACCAGCATCACACATGCAGTTGTTCATCCTCCAAATTTTCGGTACTTTACATAATACGTATCGTTAAATGAATTCGCACGCGCACACTCCCAATATTCTTGTCGACGATATAAACGAGAGCAAATACTACACACCCCAAGAATTCAAAAATTCATTTTCTTGCAAACCAGACAATATTTCACTGTTACATATAAACTCCAGAAGTCTGAACAAAAATTTCGAATACGTTGAAAACCTTTTACACTCTTTAAATAATTTTGCATTTTCCGTCATTGGAATAAGTGAGACATGGTTACATCAGAATTCTCCAGATATGTTCAATTTGCCTAATTATAAGTTGATTAGGGCGGACCGCAAAGGAAGAAGAGGTGGCGGTGTTGCGTTTTATATTACACAAAACATAAACTTCAAAATCCGTTCAGATATTAAACTAACACAAGCAGAATCTTTATTTATCGAAATTAATAATTCAAACACCAAAAATGTCATCATAGGTTTGATTTATAGACCCCCTGATTCTAATTGTGATTTATTCTGTGACGAACTGGATTTTCATCTTCATAAAATAGGGGATGAAAATAAACACAATTTTATCCTTGGTGACTTTAACATCAACTTCTCACCCTCATCTGATAACAGTAACTCAACCAATTGTATGCAGTTGATGCATTCATACGGCTTTTTTTCGATTATTAATAAACCCACCAGAATAAATCCACATTCATCAACTCAGATTGACAATATTTTTTCAAACGTACATAACAACAAAACCATCGGTGGAATATTGTGTTCTGAAGTGTCGGATCACCTACCCATATTTTTAACTTGTGAATGCAAACTATCTGGCCGTAAATCATTTGATGAGCTTATATATCGCAAAGAATCCAAACGTAATATAGAATTGCTGAAACAGGATTTATTTTTCGAGGGATGGGCTGAGGTATATAGTGTAAATGATGTCAATACTGCATATAAACATTTTAGTAACAAATTGCAATATTATTATGAAAAGAATATTCCTTTAGGCATAATGAGTAATAAGCGAGGATAGGAGTGTTGTCCAATGAGACTATTCGGGGCCATATGAACTACTTTTATTTAAAATCCAACAGTGCCTTCGAAATGTTTCCTTTTTTCAGTCTTTCTGTGTTTGATATCTCACAAATTAGTGAGAATACCTCTTTGCCATTTAATATTATTGTACTCCGAATTGTCATAGCAGTTATCAAGTATGTACATACGAGCCTGCCTTAGCATGCATGTATCTTTCTAATCACCTGTGTCAATCAAAAATACATTCGAAATTTCGTGTGCTTATAACCTTAACAAATACATGGACTTATCGCTTACGCGTGTCTGACGTATATGTACAGGGCGTGGCTTTTCCGCGCAACAAATCTCTTTGTTTTGCAAAACTCCTGTGTCAATCACAGAATCCATTGTTATAGACTGAACTAGTTTTGATGAGCGGGAATGTCAAATCCCTCTTTGCCATTTAATAATCGTACTCCGATTGTCATTATTGTTATCAAGCATTTTGTTTCTTCCCAGCCCCTCTATTTTGCGTGTCAAAAATACACCCTTTACTCGGGCGGTCGGGCTCCGCTCTGTTGCTCCTAAGCAATTATTGTAACTGTGACCAAGATGGGTCTTATTGTATCTTAATGTATCCACTTGCAAAGCCTTTAACTCACATATTTAATCACTCGTTATCGCAAGGTGTTTTCCCTGATCTATTAAAACTAGCTAAAGTCAACCCCATTCTCAAAAAAGATGATTCTCACGAAATAAGTAACTATCGTCCAATTTCCCTACTTCCAAGTATATCCAAAGTCTTAGAAAAGATCGTTCATAATAGGCTACACAAATTTATCACTAAACACAAAATACTCAATTCAAATCAATATGGCTTCAGAAAAAATTACTCAACTGACTTAGCATTAATTCAAATTTATGACAAAATTACAAGTGCCATAGCTAATAAAGAGCATGTTATAGGTATATTCTGTGACTTGAGTAAAGCATTTGATACGCTCAATCACCCTATTCTACTCTCCAAACTCAGTCATTATGGAATTCGGGGTCAGCCACTCTTATGGTTTAAAGATTATTTAACAAACAGAAGACAATATGTTACATTTAATAGTTATGATTCTGATCCTCTTTTAATTCAATGCGGTGTTCCTCAAGGCTCCATCTTAGGTCCACTGTTATTTCTTCTTTATGTAAATGATATTATCAATACATCCCCCCTTCTTTCTTTTATCTTATTTGCCGATGATACAAATATCTTTTATTCCCATAAAGATCTTAATATGTTAAACAATACTTTGAATTATGAAATTAACAAAGTATCCGATTGGTTTAAATCCAATAAACTTTCACTTAATACAAAAAAGACTCATTTCATGTATTTTAAACATCATTCTCATAATACAGAAACACTTATATATATTAAAATCGATGGTATGCTACTAGAGAAGAAAACTAATTCCAAGTTTTTGGGTGTCCTTATAGATGAAGCCTTGACTTGGAATGATCATTTACACCAAGTTACAATGTGCATTTCCAAAAGTATTGGAATAATCTCCAAGTTAAAGTTTCTTCTACCCCATGCAACCTTATTCCTACTATATAATTCGCTAGTTCTCCCGTATATAACATATTGTAATAGTGTATGGGCAAATTGTGGTTCGACAAAAATTAATTCTATTTTCAAACTGCAAAAGAAAGCCATACGTATTTGTACAGGTTCGCATTTCTTAGCTCACACTGATCCTTTATTCTATAAACTTAAAACACTAAAAAATTTCGATCTGAACACTACTCAAGTAGCAGTTATTATGTTTAAGTACATTAATAATCTGCTTCCACCATCCTTTGATAACATGTTTAGGTTTAATAATTCCGTTCATTCATACTCTACTCGCATATCTGGAAACTTCCATCTTACAAACCCCAAATTATCAATAACACACAAATCTGTTAGACATTCTGGCCCGGACATTTGGAATGATTTACCCGACAACATAAAGTCTTGTTCAACCATCTACTCCTTAAAAGCTACACTTAAACGACAAATAATACAATCATATGCTCCCCTCTCTTTAAATTAGTATAACAAAACCGTGACTTAATTATTCTTTATCATGCAACTGCTCACTGCACCTGCACTTGCACCGCACCCTCTTGGTCACTCAGTTTTTTCGAAGAGAGTTATGTCGCCAATTCTTTTACGAGGCCGCCATCCATTTCCAGCCTAACCGCTCACGATGGTGGTCTCCTGCGTTCCAAATTACCTCTCTAATTTATTAAAAATATTTCATATTTCTTATGTTATTGTATGCTTCGTACATGTTTATCGAATTATATAATTGTACATGATTTTTCATTTAATTACTTTTGTAAACATTGTATTCATTGTATTTGTTATTGTTCGAAATTTTGTACTTTGACTTTGAATTTGTATATTTTTGAACGCAGAAATAAAATCAATCAAACAAACAAACAATACGCATGACAGATATTTGGACTTGTACCCCATTCAAACAAAGTTAGGTCTTCTTAACCTATTCAGGAATGATTCCTACAAAAATAAGGAAAGAAAAATAAAATTCTGCCATGTGTGTATTTAGGGTACCAAGCTCTGGTATAGAGGGCGCTACACCGAATAATATTTTTGTTAAAAAAATGAAAAACTTAGAAATCATAAATAATTCTGGAATCTAGCTTCGGAGCTGTATTGCGCAATAGCATATGACGTCACTGCAGGAGCCTCTCTGGTGGAAAGGAGGGTGATTTAGGCATTGAAATGTTTTTACAAAGGCAAACTATGATATCAATTGAAGAAAAAAAAGACATTCATCCGAAAAACAATATGCACTTGATAATCCCAGTACGTTTTATTGATTAATTACAATGAGATTGTAAGATCCTTAGTGGTACTGAGGAAAAATCGGACTTGCAATGACGTCAAATGCGTCATCAAGCTACGTGACCGTATTACCTTTTTTCGAGGGGCATAGCTCAGCAAGAGTGAAATGTAGTAACTAAAGTTCCCCCACACATGTGTACATGGCTTTAGTAGAGTGCCAGAGTGATGCAAAACGAATAATCTGAGATTCATTTTGGATTGAGGTGACCTGAAACTAAACAAATTGAAAACTGCTGCACTAGACCACGACACCTCTACAATACAAGTATATATTTCTCAGAGATATTCAAATAGAAATTAAAAGTTTGTCTCTTTTATTTTTCCCTTACGACCTCTATCCTGCATAGGGCAGGCCCATTCTTGATCTACTCCAATTACGGCTGAAGATAAGAGGATACTGATATTGAGGTGTTCTTCAACATTTGATTCGAAATGATAAGTTTGCCATGAGATAGTTGGTAACTTGCTTTAAATAAACAACGTTAACAAAGAGATTCATGCTTTTTTTAAATTATTGAACTAAAGAACGAGGTTCTATCGTCATAACGTGAGGACTTGTGCTCATTAATTTGACTTTATCAAATATTTACTCCACTCTAATGGTTCATTATCTAATTTGTATACAATTCATTTTTGGACTTAGTTATATTACTAGGAAACTTAACAATGGGTAGGCAACTACATATATCATTCTGGTCAGATTAGAGATGAGTAAAATAGATCAAATCGAAACATTGACACAGATTAACTTCAGATTCAACTCCCGACGTGGTTATTTGTCCTCAAATATTTTTTCCCGTTCCAATAACTTTGTAGAGAGCAGTGGCGGTAGAAGTATTTCAAAGGTGTATAAAGCATGTGAGGGGATACTGAGGATATGGAAACGGTGCCTGAATTTCAAAGAAAAAGTTTTAAAACGTCTAATTATTGCCCTAGTACACTTCAGCTGATCCTGCCACAAGCTCCCTTGGGGGGGGGGGGGGGCATATACCCCGTTTGAACCACTTTAGCTCTCACTTTCCTGCAGGTGATTCCCACACATTTTGGTTAGAATCAAGCCAAGGGTTTTCACAAAAAAAAAGTAATTGTGCAACGTCTGCCACTGAAGAGCTTTGGCGGCGCTGCCCCAAACTAAACAGATTGAGAAATGCTGCAATAGACCACGACACAGGGGCGGATCCAGCCGTCGGCCAGGGAGGGGGCCTAATTCGTGAGAAAATATTTAATGGGGAAACAGCAAGCCGGTAAATAATTTCCCCCCCCCCCCAAATTGAAGATCGCACCCCCCCCCCCCTTTGAGCACCAGGGGAGGGGGCCCGTCTTCAAATAAAGGTAAAATTAACGTGTTTTTACCAGTTTTTTTTTCCTCAGGGGAGGGGGCCCACCCACCCTGGATCCGCCGCTGCCACGACACCTCTACAATATTTCTTAGAGATCTTCAAATAGAAATTAAAAGTTTATCTCTTTTATTTTTCCCTCTCTTTCCTGCATGGGGCAGGCTCATTATTGATCTACGCCAATTACGGCTAAAAAAAAAAGATACTGATATTGAGGTGTTCTTCAACACTTGATTCGAAATGAATAGTTTACCAACAGATATTTGGTAAATTGCCTTAAAGGAACCAGGTTTTATCTCCATAGCGTGAGGACTTGTAATGTCAAGTGCTCATTAATTTGACTTTATCAAATATTTACTCCACTCTAATGGTTCATTATCTAATTTGTATACAATTCATTTTTGGACTTAGTTATATTACTAGGAAACTTAACAATGGGTAGGCAACTACATATTTCATTCTGGTCAGATTAGAGATCAGTAAAACAGATCAAATCGAAACATTGACACAGATTAACTTCAGATTCAACTCCCGACGTGGGTTATTTGTCCTCAAATATTTTTTCCCGTTCCAATAACTTTGTAGAGAGCAGTGGCGGTATGATTATTTAAAAGGTGTATAAAGCATGTGGGGGAGGGGAGATACTGAGGATATGGAAACGGTGCCGGAATTTCAAAGAAAAAGTTTTAAAACGTCTTATTATTCCCTTTGGGGCATATACCCCGTTTTAATCACTTTAGCTCTCTCTTTCCTGCAGGTGATTCCTACACATTTTGGTTAGAATCAAGCGATGGGTTTTCACGAAAAAAAGTAAACGTGCAACTATTGCCACTGAGGAGCTTTAGCGGCGCTGCCCCAGGCCCCTCTGACAATTACTAACAAGTAAAATTATAAGGAAATATGTTTTACTTGAGGTATGAGAGAAAGACATTTTAATTTAAACGCGTTACAAATCTTTAAATTGTTTTCTTATATTCCTAACTTGTATGCACAATCATATTAATGAATTCCGATGAATTTCATTGTAAATATATTAAATCAATCTCAAATTAAAGGTAATACAAAGTTTTGGTATAGGGTCATGAATTTGGTTCAAATGAACATATTGGAAGCATGTACGATCCTACAATATTCAGTGATCGTTGTCGTGGTCGAAATCGACTCTAAAGTTATGAAATTGTAAATAATAAACACTTTGTGTTGAATAGCTCCCTCTCAAGGTCAAGATATTAATTAAGCTATAAAACAATGTTTATTGACTAAAATCGACCGATTAGCTATTCTCGTTCGGAAATGATATACCTCAACTACATACTCTGAGATTTTCATGGTCGCAGCTACCATCGTACGGCCGTAGGAGCTATTTGAAATTTATCAAAATTTACCGGGAGCACCGGTAAATCTTTATATTCAATTTTTCTCGAAAGCAGAAGTGTTTTAGGGGCTAAAATTTCTGGTGTTTTTAATTCATCCACAGGGGCATCCAAATATATCAAAATTGTAAAGAATCACTATCCACCCATTTTTCAAAATTTCCCAAAACTTTGTAATACCTTTAAGGTCGTCTGACTCTTTTTTTTTTAAATTTGGAAATTATGTTTTTCGGGTTAGTTTTTTCATAATGTTACTGGAAATAGAAGTAGTCAAAATTCATCATGTGATAATCTAGAAAGACAGTGTTTATTATCTTCTATTTTAAGAACAATATAGAAAGGTTTGTCCAAACTTGATATACTTTCTGTTTGCTTACTTATCACATGATATGTTTGTTTGTGTAATATTAAAATCATCGTGTACATTACTGGGTGTTGTTACTTGTAGACTTTAAAAAACACGTGAGTGGAGCCCTTAAAGAGGCAGCTGTTAATTATTGTTTTGAGGAACTTTTGTAGCTGGATAGCCTACTCCTCCACTCGAAGTTTACCCTATCGGAAATTTTCTTTTAGGGATAGGAGTACAAAATAATGGGCCAGAATAGTATAAACTGCAGTGGGTTATATTTTATAATAGAAGACGTTTCTCAGCCTTCAAGTTTTTAAGTTTCAAGTTTTTATTGTTCCACATTTTACATAAAAATATAGACATACATATAAAATAAGAAAGTATACAATACATGTAGTATAAATGAGCACGTCTCAATGATTCTCAGTTCATATAATAGATTAAGTAGAATGTGAGGAGCCTATTAAAAAGCAGTGCTTGTATATTATAGGTTCCTGGAAAATAAGTATTGTAGAAGAAAAAACCGAAGCATTAGAAAGGGACGTAATTTAGAGGGGAGACATTTTAAAAACAATGGAATAAGGACATTTGTATACAAAATAATGCATTAGCACCAATACCCAGAGTCACCTGGATAAAATGCGTAGTCAAGAAACGGAGTCGACCGATTTCGGAGGAATTTGCTTTAAAGCCACACTGTCCTACTTGTAGCTCCTTGCTCCCTCTATATAGCAAACAATGCCTAATCGGTGACCATTGGTCCCCCATGATTCTCTTTTTCTTATGTTAATTGAGAGCTGAGTTGATGAGATAACCACCTGTCCAGTTACCTTGCAGTGTGGTCTAATCCCTCCTATAAACAAGTACAGATAACCTTTAAAATAAGCAACGTAAACATAGAATTGTATGTTTTTTTTAAATATTGAACCTAAGAACCAGGTTCTATCGCCATAGCGTGAGGACTTTTAATGGCAAGTGTTCATTTATTTGATTTTATTAAATATTTACACCACTCTTAATGATTCATTATCTAATATTTCTGGTAATTAATTTTGGACTTAGTTATATTACTAGGAAACTTAACAATCGTAGGCTACTACGTATATCTTTCTGATCAGATTAGAGATGAGTAAAATATATCAAATCGAATCATTAACACAGATTTAACTCACCGCATGGGTTTTTCTCCTCATATATTTGTTTTTCCGATTTCCAATAACTTTGTAGAGAGCAGTGGTGGTATGAGTATTTCAAAGGTGTATGGGGGTGGGGGCTCACTGAGGATAATAAAACGGTGACTATCTTCTAGATTATTTGATTCACTAGTCCTCCTACATGGTCTAAATTAACTTAGTTTTGGAGGGAGGGGTATAGGTAGCGATGTTATGGAACATTACAAACAATCGAATTACCAGAAGCGGCAAAAAGGCTAATAAATATAAAAACCTTTGACACTATTCTTCTT